>JAXBDA010004009.1:0-31230 GCA_036023075.1 Gaultheria prostrata | reverse complement strand
GCTTGATCCGATCAGTTTTTGATAAAAACGCTATATATAACGTTTTTATCGAAAACTGATCGGATCAAGCCCTTCCGGGTATATTTTTTTTTATGATTTCTCGCGGGGACCCTTAGAAACACGTTTTAAAAACATTGAGCGGTTTGGATAATCAAAATTTGATCCGGAAATGGGAGGTCCTTTTGGTAAGTTCAATAAGGGCCCTTATTGGAAGCTCCTTATATATATATATTTTCCCGGATGAGTCCTATATAAACACTGAAATAGAAGTAAATCAAGGTTTCAAAGATTGGCTGTGACATAATCGCCGTTACCGTTTGGCTTTCAAATATCATTGTACCCCAATATATATACTGGCTAAATGGAAAATCATATGCGTATTGACTGGTCCCCATTACGTAGCTGTCTATTTCTGATTCACAGCCGTTACGGTTGAGTATCAGGGCCGGCCCAATCCCTAGGCCTAAGGCCTAGGCTTGAGTAGGGGTTTTTTTTTTTTTTTTTGGCCTAATAGAAAAAATATAAAAGGCCCAAACCATTTTTAAAAAGAAAGAAAGAAAGGGTAGTCCATCTCCTATCACTAGACACTTAATAGAGCCCAACTTAGTCTTAAAACATTAACCCGAAAGCCCACACACAATAAAAATGACAACAATAACAAACAATAACATAACTCATCTAGTCCCCCATCATTAGGGGTATGAGTAGGAATGATTGAAGACAAACCTAACATTTGGCAATATGCACAAAGTGACTGCTCTCAAAATACCACTGAGACAGTGGCCCTCCTAAACTAAAACACAATAGAAATGAGCCCAAACAAAATAAAAACAACTCACTCTAGCCTCTCAGTGAATGAAACAACTCACTCCAGCCCAAACAAAATAAAGTTATCTATATTCTATGATTAATTGAGAATCTGAGATATATCAAATAAGGTTTATCTCACTTATAACAGATTTTATAATTGCCACTCAAAAAGAAAATTATTTTTTATTGAAAAATTAAACAAATTTTGAGAGGTTTGAAATTAATAGTGAAATTCACATCTTTTTGTGAGATGTAATATCTCTCTAAAGTCTCAACCGTGCATTTGAAAAAGTACATAATAAATCTTCTTATAAAAAGTAAAGTCGATGAAAAATCTCATTTTGTTATTATGGCTATACTTTGTGTTTGCAGCTTGGTGTAGTTGTGCTCATAGTGGCTATTGTAGCATTCATGATATGGCTTTTTTCTTTTTTGGAGATCCTAGTGTTGCTGGACATTTTTTTTTTAACACCTTTTCGAACACGTATATTGATGCCATGATAGATCTATCCAATCTTATATGTTTCGATAACAATACGGTCTTCTGTATTTATCTTAGGATTCTTGCTGTTTTTAGATTAGTATATTGGAAGAGAAGTAGAACTCGTAATTATTGCTTTTGCTGATGAAAGTTTCATCTCTGGTTCTATAAATAATCC
This sequence comes from Gaultheria prostrata, assembly GCA_036023075.1. NCBI lineage: Eukaryota > Viridiplantae > Streptophyta > Magnoliopsida > Ericales > Ericaceae > Gaultheria > Gaultheria prostrata. Next base: position 29,761 of record JAXBDA010004009.1, on the reverse strand, counting down.
TACTTCCTTTTTCTATGTTCTCGTTCCTTTGTACTTTTCTTTCATTAAGATGCATAACATCTTTAGCACTTACGAAAAAATTTGGGACACAGATATCTGGATACAAATGTATTGCTAAATGTGGAACAACAATGCGTGTTTGATGTTGTTTTTTGTTTTATGAACAGTGCAGTTAAATTAAGTAGAAAAGGTACTCCTCTTTTGCCTGTGTCATAATTTGGCACAGTGGTATTAACATATGTTCTCCATTACTATGCTAAAGTCAGCTATACGTCTTTTTCAAATTTTGTGTTTATTATTCAATGTGGACTAAAATCATTATATAAACAAATTATTTCACTACTATTATTGTTTAATCCTAAAAATGTATAGGGCACCGCTTGAAGATTAGGCATATGGCACCCAAATACCTTGGGCCAGACCTGTCGAGTATCGATCGTTTCTGGTGATTTTGGCACTTAAACTATTGTTGTTATTATTATTTTTTCAAATTTGTGTGTTGTTTTAGTCACCTGTTTCCGAGAAGAGCGTGGAGTTGGATGATGGTTTGTTCCTCCTGAAAACTGAATTTGCCTCTCTTGATATCAGGTCTCAGATAATTCGTCCACCTCAATCTACAACTCTTCCCACATCTTTGGAGGCCTGTCATGATCAAATAATGCCACCTCAAATTAATTACCAAATTGAGACATGTAATTATATACACATAAATGAAAGTTATACAATGACCTGTCTGGATTGAAGTTAAAATCAATTAAACTATCACCAACCTAAATGGAGTTATACCGGCTTAAAAAGAAGGTTTATTTGGTAAAAAAATTGTCCACCCTCGCCAAAAGAGGGTAAACAAATTTTTTTCTAATCGGGATCTGATTAGTGCAAGGGATTAATGGCCATGTATGTGTTAGACCAGTTCCATGTCACCAACCTATAAGTCACTCAAGATCACCTAATAATCAAGAAAAATCTCACAATCTGGAGAGACCGTAGCGACCGGTTTGTTGGCCCACTAGATCGACCCTATACCATTGCCCTGTGGCATAAGCCTTGATTGGCATTTTTTTTTTTTTTTCATCGCGCGTTGCAAGAATTTATACTATCCAAACAATTTTCCAACCCATCAGAGCATCAACTTACTCTTTATTGGAATTGAACTCACGACCTCGTTACACCCAGTGGCGGATGCAGGAATACCAATTCTGCTTAATTTGTAGGGACCACTCTTCAGTAATATTAAAAAAATATTTAAAAGTACACTAAAAATAAGAAGAAAATTGGGGGGAGTGCATGGGCCAAACACCCCCTCGCCCCCCTGTGTCCGCCCTTGGTTACACCAAAGTGTAGCTATACAATTGTTCAACCAAGTGCCACTGTAAAATAATTGAGACATGTACGTTGCTAAAAATGAAAAATCTATACCGATCCATGACGGGGTAGAATTGTAAACAAACCATATTCAGTTCTACATGTTACCTGCTTTTGCAGGGAGAGCACGCCAGCTTCCATGGCCATATTGTTGAATATATGCCAAAAGCTTGTGGTCTTCTTCAGGTGTCCATGGCCCTTTCTTCAACCCCACCTTCTCACAACATGGTGACCTAACCATTCTAGAGAGAGAGAGAGAGAGAGAGAGAGAGAGCGCTCTAGAGAGAGAGAGGGGATTGGACAGTGATATATTTTCTTGTTTCTTTCTTTGTAAAGATTGGAGAGTGATGTGCTTAGGAGAAAGACAATACACAATTTTATAAGGGTAGAAAAATTTAATAGGCTTGTTTGATGTGGTACAGAATTTGTTGTTTTTTCTCACGAAAAGGGCAGTTACACGGTCTGCCAGTGATTAACTAGTTGGGGTCCCTCTACGTTGGGTTTTGCTACAATATACACCCTCTACATATTATTCCATATGAGATTTTGTGACTCAAATATGAGATTTTGTGGCTAGAGATATGAAAGACGTACGGTATGCACCCCTCATACGGGTAGTCATAAAATCTCATATTTAAGCCCACAAAATCTTAAATGGTCAAATATGAGATCTAGTAGCACCTTATGAACCCTCATATGGACCGTCACAAAATCTCATATTTGTGCCACAAAATCTCATATGGGTCAAATATTAGATTTAGTGGCATCAAATATGAGATTTAGTGGCACATTATATGAGAAATGTCACGTCAATATATATATACACAATATGTATCACATTCCCGCTACAGGACACAACCGTCATATGAGATTTTGTGGCACCTTCTATGAGGTTGACTTTTGCCTAGATGAGATTTTGTGGCTCTTTTTTACTTTCCTGATACATTTTATGAGAATTTGTAGATTTATATATGAGATTTTTAAAACCCAAAGCCATCATATGAGATTTCACTCAGTGTTTTATACTCCCTCTGTCCATTTTATAGTGTTTAACTTTCCATTTTGAGTTGTCGCTTAATAAGTGTGTGTTTTGAAAAGTTAGTGGATACATTTCCTACTTTGCCCTTAAAAGTAGATTCCCTTTTGAAAAGTTAGTGGGTATTATTGTATTGATAAGGGTAAGTAGTGGAAAGTAGATGTAAAAGTTGTAAAGTTGATGTGAGAGAAAATAAGTTGGAATTACGAGGTAACATACTTAAAAAGGGACAGAAAAGTTAGGGAGTAATTTTTTGTGGCCCTCCATATGAGATCGGGTTTTTAGCATATGTGGAGCAATCTCGGCCGTCCAGTTGGTCAAAGGGGTGCATACCGTACGCCTTTCATACCTCTAGCCACAAAAACTCATATTTGAGCCATAAAATCTCATATTTGAGTCAGAAAATCTCATATCGAATAATTTGTAGGGGTGTGTATTGCAGCAAAACCCCTCTATGTTGGCTTTTGCAAGGAAAATTTCTTTGCACGTGAAGTGAATTGCCAAAAAGGGTAATGGCAGCGTGCAAGGGATATTGGTTATAAAAAAAAAAAGAGTGTTTTTTGGGAAACATAAACTATGTGATGTGTTGGAGATTTTTTTTTTATATGTATCATTTTTCATTGCGTTGCATTGATACAAAACCGTATGACAACCGAAACGACAAAACATAATAAGATGAAAAATAACAAAAAACCAAGAAAAAAGCCACGAGGAAAACAATTTTGGTGTCGGAACCCATCGATCTACTCATGGAGATAGGTGAAGAGTCCATGGATATCTGCAACAGTAAGCTTGTTCCCGCCACATGATTGAAACCGGATCTAGTGCAGAAGGCTACATCGCCGCCATTGGAAAGCTCAAAAATCTGTCAGCAACTGGACAGATTGAAGAGCTAAAACCCAAATATGTGCCTATCATACCGGTCTAGTTGTAAGCTACTTTCCCTCAACACAAGAGTTGCGTGTTCGGTACACCACATAAAGCTAGTAAATTAAGAGTTGGGACTATTGAGATTAATTTGAACCTTGGACCTCTGGTTCCAAGAAAAATCCCTTCCTAATAAATTAAGAGTTGAGACTGTTGAGCTTTGAACCCTGGACCTCAGGTTCCTAATAAAATCACTTCCCTCTTGCCACTAGAACTGCAAAACACAAATGGCAAAGCAAAACACTAAAACTATATATATTCAGAACCTATCTATAATGGTAATAATCATTCCCCCAAATATTTTATTTTCATAATTTTAATCTCTGTTCTTTTTAAGAGAATGATATAAAATGATGATAAAAGTTGTCTAACTTAGATGTATTTTTACTTTAGAGACAAAGGTCACTAGCTAGGCCTTCGATAGTTTCTTGCCTGAAATTCAGTTTAGAATCAACCTTAGACAATTTTCGAGATTTAAAAACATGTTGAATTCTATTTTGACAGAACTTTACCCTATGAATGATTAACCTATAAAGAAAAGTTTTGTTTTTTTAGTCTATAGTATATAGTTAATAGGACACGTGTACTTCTTTTTGACATAAAATATATTGGCTTCATTTTGTGCCACCCCACCTCGAAATCCTGGTTACGCCATTGCCTGCACAACTCTAAATAATCTCATGTATATAATTTTTTCAGGTTAATTTAGAAAAATTCTATGGGATAGGCCCTTACAAGTTCCAATAGTGTAAAATTTTCTAAAAATCCTTTTTTCTATGTGAAAACATTGCTAATTTTTTTGGGGTAATGCATCGTTTCGTGGGCCAGTTTGCGTGCATCTCGGACTAATCCCTACAACCCATCCCACAACAGTTTCACATGCTTACGCATGGGGTGAAGTGGCCCCAAGCGTTGCTGCAACATTGCTAAAATTTGGACTTATCAATCAGTTTTTCTTTATCTCGTGCATGGCATTAAAAAGCGGCTTAATTCTCACACACAATCTCCTTTGTTTCTCCGACCTTGGATGTAGCAATTTATACATTCGGAATTGATTTGAGTCCTTGCTAGACACAAATCATGTGTCCGCCATTGGAAACACATATGAAAGCTTTGATTCTTAAACATCTTTGAAGGGAACCACATGCACCATTGAGGCATCGGAATTCACGAAAGACTAGTCATCGCAATAGTCTAAACGAGATAGGTTTTCGAATTCACGAGATATATATTCTTGAATCCATAAGAGAAAAAGAAAAAATTCTCAGAGTTTGTTTATTAATTGGAAAATGCTGAAATAAAGAGATTACATGCCCTTTTATTGGGAAACCTAGCAAACATTACCAAAATAAAGTATCCCGCAAATTAGGGAAACTACTAAAATTTAAAACTAGAAAGAAAAGCAAGACTTTCCCAATTGGAATCAACTTAAACAGAATTATACACCAAGAGTAATTCGTAATCTAAATATTTCCTAATATAAAAAAAATACCAAATTGAAGGCTTAAGCAAAGGTATCTGGCCAAAATCTACCACCAGTCATGAACTTAGGATGGTGAGTCTTGACCACACTGCGATCCTGCTTCAGCCCACCAAGTTTGGGCCAATTTTGGGCTCGATAATAAATTGCCGAATTTGACAATTTTCAATTAAAAGCTGAGGTTATTTACCGGGAGACCCCTGTAAGTTAACATTTTTCACTGGACACCCCCTGTAAGAAAAAAACCTACGATGAACCCCCTCTAACTTCCAAATTTTACCCCAAGACCCCCTCTGTTAGCCTTCCGTCTTGAAACTCAAAGTTCGGGGTCATGTTTGGATGATCCAAACCATTCAAGTTCTTTAAAACATGTTTTTACGGGTACTCGTCAGAAATGAGCTAAAAATCTGACCGGGAAGTGCTTGATCCAAAGAGTTTTTCATAAATACATATTTGTTTGGCTCAAGCACTTAGCGGTCATATTTTGAGCCGATTTCTTGCGAGTACCCTTAAAAACATGTTTTAAACGAATTGAATGGTTTGGATCATCAAAACATGACCCCGAACTTTGAGTTTGGAGACGGAAGGCTAACGGATGGGGTCTTGGGGTAAAATTTGAAAGTTAGAGGGGGTTGGTCGTAGGTTTTTTTTCTTGCAGGGGGTGTCCCAGTAAATAACCCTTAAAAACTGTTTGGGCCCGGAGGCTTCTGCCGGTCCAATTGATCATAGAATTCGCCACTTGTTCTACATCAACCATCCCTCACCAACCCCAAGTTAATGAAACGAAAGAAATTAAGGTGGAAGTTTAATATTGTAAAATAATTAGGTGGATTACATTATAAGACTGAATAGAGATACTTTATCAAATGAAAGTTATGGACCGAAAAAAATAAAAGTAATTACTCAAAAGAACATGATTATAGGGTTTAAATCATAGTAGTAGACAGTGGGAAATTAATGCCATGAATCCACCGGCCGTACGGATTATAGTGGTGTAAATTATATTCTGCGCAAACTGGTAGCTACACTGTTTGTGTTCTCGCTGAATTTATGGATTTCCAGATGACGATAAAAGAACCCACTGCCCATAACCACCAAATGTTTGTAAATTGATGGTAGTAATTATTTTAAAATTTAAGAGCTACATATAATTTTTGAAATGGCAAGGCACTAAACGATCATATAGAGTGATACATAAATTCAATGCCAAGAGAACGATATGTAATTTTATATCATAGAAATCAGGTATTGCCCTTACCATTGCCAATGTCTGCCTTTTACTTCATGGGATAAGCAGCCCGACTACACCAAAATGTGTACCGAAAGTGAACACTGGAATGTGTGGGATCCTGAGATGAGTATCACACAGATGACTTAAGTTGTTCAATTTTTTTAAAATATTTTAATAAGGGACCTTTTGAAAAATAAGCTCAATTGAATATCAGTAAATCATTGATCAATTCATTCGATTTTTGGTCCCTACGAATTTAGGGACCAAAACTTGAATGGATAAAAATATTCAAGCCCTTATTGATATTTCATTGAGTTGATTTTGTACAAGATCTGTTAAAAAAAAAAATTTAAAACTAAAATTGAACAACCAGAGTTATTTGAGCGTGACTCTGTGGTGGATCCCACACCATCCAATGTACATTTTGTGTACACATTTTGGTATAACGTAGGTTTTCTTTTCTTTTTCTTTTTTCCTTTTTAGGATAATCCATGGAAAGTTACGTTGCCTCAGGGCCCAACTAAAGTCATAGCAAATGCCATAAATGAATTGGCCCGCAAGTGACCGGAGCAAATACCCCTTGTATTTGCACTTGTATTTTCTATGTTGCCTGTAATGTTTTAGCGTAGGAGTGAATGAGAAATTGACACTATTGATTTGTATTCCAGAATTGATTGAAGAAGGTTATTAAAGATTAACATCTTTAAGGACTTTATTATTTTTAGTTAGATTAGTTATTTGTATACAAATTTGATAGCGACCTTAAGAGAAAGCAGAACTCTAAGTTTCAGGCCTTACCAACCAGATCAATCCTACGGGGTTAAGTTTTTTAAGCTTTTCTATGTTACGCAATTTCAGTGTCAGTGTGAGCATTGCCGAGTAAGGCTTTCGCCAAGCCTTGAAACTCCGATAGATTACTATGTCCTTGTTTACCATTTGATTTTAAATTCATTAAATATAGGTTTATAGAATTAAATTCTTTCAAAATAATTCCATCAAATTTTTCAAAAACTTATTATACGAGTATAGTTGTCGCTTAAAAAAAAATGTGATTATTGGTATAAACTTCCGTAATGATACATATCAGCCCCATAAGCTGAGCTCCCTTTTGATTGGTACGTTCATGACCAAAACTCATGTTTTCAAGTATCCCAATTTATTGAGCTGTATTTCTTTTTTCTTATTATTCTAGAGTGTCTGTTTTAGGATTGTGGAAAAGAATCGTTTTAAATGTGTTTTGTTTGAGTACAATAGTATAGTCAAGATGGATTGAAGGCATTCAAGAAGACGCCTGTGGACGGCGCCACGCGGCTTTGAAAATGAACACGAAAAAAAATATGAGTCGCCAACCGGGATTTATTTGGAAAATAATTTTGGTACCCGAGAAACCGTTAAAATAATAAATGACTCTTGTGCCGTTTTCAGAAAAGATTTGATCTGTGAAAAGATTCTTTTAATTTGGATTCGGGAGTCAGGTTACGCGGGGGAAGGTTTTATTTAAAAGCACCCCGCTCGCCCGGGAAATTCCCGGTCTTTACTAAATATTTGTGGGATTTTTAGAAAATATTATGTTATAAAACTTTTAACAAATAAGCAAATAAAATGCAAGACAATTAATAATAATGAAATTTTTATAAAACCATATCAGAAATAAAATTTAAGTAACAAGGATAAAATAGTAATAAAACAAAAATCAGCGGCTAAACTGTAATTAAACAACTCACAGACGAACAGAAAAATAGAGGCAAACAGGGGAGGAACAGGGGAGAAAATTTGGTTCAAAACAGGAGCCGTACGACTCCCAATGGTGGCCGTACGGTTTGTGCTAGGAGCCGTACGGCTCCCATTTTCAAAAAATTTGAAAATTTTGTTTCTGTGAACAGAAAGTCATTTTTTGTTTTAAAACTGTTCTTTTCTTTGCAAAAATTTCCCAAATGAACTGTTTTTCATTTGAAAACAAGTTAATGAAGTAAAATTTACTTCCCACGTGGATCGTACCGTGCAATTATCGAGAAAATCGCCCGATACGGGCCCGGGAAGCCAGTTTTTGGTTGAAAAAATGATTCTTCGAGTAAATAAACGATTATTGAAACCGTTATCGACTCGGAAATACCCCCTTGGAGAGCTACGATTAAGAACCAAAGCTTGAAAATAATTTTTATACCTTTCTGGAACGCGAACGGAAGGCAAAAACAGTGAATTTTTGGGTTTGAACTACGGGAATAGGTTTTGGTTTGTTGCGGGTGGTGTTTTAATTTTTGGTTTGAGTAGGATGGAAGAGAATAAAGAAAAGAGACGTTTTGACTGAATACTGAAGGTTTCAGGACAAGAAATTTGCCGGAAAAACTCGTCGGAAACTACTGTGGTTGAAGGTTTTTTCCATGTCCCCTATGAGGGAGGAGATGAGGGTTTATATAGACATGGGAGAGAAACCAAATCACGCAAAATATACGAACGATTATGAGATTCTTGAACGCCCGATTTTTTGGGATTTTTCGTAGAGGATAACGATTCCCGCCGTACGGCTTGTAGGGAGAGCCGTACGACTTGCAATGGGAGCCGCACGGCTTGTGAAAGAGAAATGGGAGCCGTACGGCTTGTACAAGGAGCCGTACGGTCTATGTGGTTGAGTTCCCGAGCTTCTGGACTCGTTCCAAGGTATTTTGATCGTTCTTTCGTCATTGGGGATGCACGGGCATCAAAATTTGGGTGTCTATAATGTCCAAAGCTGTATGGTTGGTTCATTAATTTTTAGCAGCTAGTTTTTTTTATTTTAGTCGGCAATAAAATTTTATTAAACTCGACAAGGGTACATCGAGGGTAAAGTCACAACCCAAAGCCGGATTAGACATGAATCCCAAGAAGCTTGGGCTTTAGGCCCACCAAAAAATCAAAATTTTAGGACCCCCAATTATTTAGGAACCCTACATATATATACTAGACCAAGTCTCAAAAAAGGTTAAATGGATTGGCAATTTTGTCCATTGAGAAAGATATGGTGAAGATGCTTGATTATGAAGACTTAATTAGTACGTTTGCCGCTAAAAGTGCAAGAATACAAATGTTCAAATGATGGATTTTGAATTATTGTAGCGGTTGTATATTTTTGGATAATTATAGGTTTGTATTTTGTAATGGTAAATCTTTTGTAATGGTTTTTATAAAGACTCCTCATTGACCAATTTTTGCATGCAAAATATAGGGTGGGCATCGTTTAATAAGTTTTATTTAGGTCTCCGAAATCTATGAGTTGGCTTTGCCACAACCAAACACAAAGTGTATAAAACATTCCAGCTAAGTGCTAAAAATGGAGGAAGAGAAAATGCAAGAAAGGAAAAATATTAGGTATATCACTGACTCACTGAGGTATAAGGCCAAAAACATAAGCATTAGGCATCCTCCAACTAGCAAACTCCAAAATCCAGTAGTTTCAAGGAATTAATGCATATCAGAACTTCAGAACTTTAGCCTCAAGGGATTTTCAATTGCTGGTGTAGTTCTACCATTTTCAAGTCTGTCAGTCAGCAAAACATTCTGATTGATTTTGCACGCGCGTTCCATTGGTTTTGTCGGAGTTTTTGCTCCAGCAAAATATCCAGCAACAATGGCCGAATTCAGCAGCTATAATTTCATAGCCATTAGGTAATTTTGATACACGACAGCAGCCAGAATCATTCTGCTCTCTTATTCATCAACAAAACCCATTATTGTGGGCTAGGATTTATGAATTCCTTTTAGTTACTGTCTTATTCTAGCCTTCTGCATAAAGGGTTTCCCCTATAATGGTCATTAACAGTTGCTCCTAGAGAGGCCAAATAGGGCTTAGAAGAAAATCATGAATTATTTTTATACAAGAAACGACGTGAGGTAGAAGTGAGCCTTGATGATCACCAAACCGGTTCTTGCATGCAAGGAAGTAGGAATAGGCCTTGGGAAATGGGAATTTCTATGAATAAGGATTTGCCGTTATAAAGGGGACACGTGGTAGCAATCAGGGCCTTACTATAAATATCAAGTAGAGTGTATACCGAGCTTTCCTGGATAAGTGGGAGCGGTTTTAGAAGAACTAGGAACGTGACTTACTTGGCTCACTTTGAGGGCCCTCAATGCTATTTTTTAGGTGAAAGACCACTATAAAAAGAGAAAAACATGGGAATCATCCATAGCCCTCCAACCTCACATTCTTTGGAAGAGTGTGGAGGGGAACTTAACCCTTTTCCTCACTACATCTCCTAACCTATTTTGCTTATATCATTAAAAATTGAACACATGATCATCTATGCCATTCCCCTATTACTCTGTCTAAAATTATTTCTTTACTAGATGATAAAATGAGTCTTGATTTAGGTCAGAAAATCTCATCTCGTTTAAAATACCGGAGAACCAAATGGCAAACAATTCACCAGATTCAAAATGTTGTTCCAGTAATTCTTGTTCTCTTCTATATCTCCACAACAATTTCTTGGGACATTAGCGGAGTTTCTGCCGGTGATGGAGGGGTATAGTTGGTAACTTGGTTAGAATCGTCAAACAAAATTTCCCGAAGCCCTATTTCCATAAAATTTGGAAGCAAAATGCTTTCATTTCCTATAGCCAAAGCAGTGGCGTAGCCAGATCAAATCTATATCAGTAGAGGCACAATCTATACACACCTCTTTGTCGTGGGAAAAAAAAATCTCTCTTTTTTAAGAATCGAACATGCCTTGATTTTATTTTAAAATTTTCTTCAATATATATTCTTGTTTAAATATTATTTAACTATTTTATGTTTTAGACAATTTCCTATTTTTTATAAGTAAAATAATTCAACTTTTAGTTCTCAACGAATTATCTTCAATACAAAATAGATGAGTTATTGATATAGGAGTATTTAAGAACAGAAATAAGTGCGAATGTAAAAAGAAGTCCTGCTTGACTTGCATTAATGATAATAATCATGTTGTAACACAAGATAGGTTGGTGAATTGAGGCTTGCTTTTAAGTAATTAACCTTGGGGTATCCCCACTTGGCATCCTAACACTCTTTTCCATCACATTTTTAGGCGAGGCCTATACATTGAGTCTTGATTCCCACATAAATATGTAGAGAAAAAGGGCCTTGTGACACCACATAAATTTTAACGACGCCCCAAGAACACCAAATAAGTTCTCTTTCTTTAAAGAATGATATTCTAATTGAACTTGTAATATGTTTATTTTTACAAAAAAAAAAAACCCCAAAATCCGGTGTGGGCCTGTGCCTACACATGCCTCCGCCACGGAGCCAAAGAGTCATCGTCTGTGGAATATGCCAGGCCCTGAACCCGCAACATTTCAATATCCATTAATTCTTTCTTTGAGATCATCTGGAAAATTATTTGGTATTCCAAAGTCAGCTCCTGCGTTCATAATCAGGGCTTCATCTGTGTTGGGAAACAACATCATGTTAGCTATTGGAAATGGAAAATGATTTGGATAAATATGTCCAAGCACAGATACTAATCAGACAGATATCTCCGAAACCATTTAATGCATGTGAATCGACGTTCATGACATTAGATCCAAGAGATTTTCCTTTACTATTTTCGAGTTAAATTACCACCAAACAAAGCACTAATAGTTAGTCTTAAAGAATTTGTCGGTTCAAAATAGTGCAAAAAAACATGTTACGTAGCATATATCTGTAGACACCCCAATTTGAACCCATGAAAGTTTTTGGCATCCCCGATGATGAATTGGACCAACGGTGCGAACCTCGAGGCTTGAAACGAGGCTTGAACTTACCAAACCTTCCAACACTACCACTAAATAAACCAAAACAACCAAACCAACATCAAAACCATGAAAACAAACCAAACCAACCAAAAGCTCAAAAGTACCCCTTGAGCACTCAAAGCCTCAGAGCACACTTTGAGCGCTCAAGGGGGTACTTTGAGCGCTCAATCCCTGCACAGACAGCTTTTTTGCAGAGTATCTAATCATGAGATTCTGCTGTTAGGGGAGCATCTAACCACCAGAAATACCTTCCTTCGCACGTTTAACCCCTAAATTGGCCCCTATTAAGCCTAAACTAATTTAAAAAATCTAAAATCTATTTTTCCCTCTCTTTCTCTCTCTCTCTCTCTCTCTCTCTCTCTCTCTGTCTCTATATATATATATATATATATATAAGCACATCATCACTTCGTCATTTGGGGTTACTGCCATTTTCACCCCTCCTACCAGTCACCTTACTCATCCTCTCACTTTACCAACTTAGCCCTACTCATATGTTTCGTCCAAAACTTTCCTCTAATCAAAACCCACCTCATTCAAGCCAAAAATTCATCCTTAAAGTCCAAAAACACCATCTCATCCCATATCCATCAAATCAGTTTTCAAGATACATCCAAACACCTTCAAAAAGCCTTGTTATAGTCCACAAACCAAGCCATTAGCCTTCAATCAATCATTAATCAACCATCTCGTGGGATAATCTTTTCAATCAATCAATCAATCAACCGTCCTGCGGGACAATCCTTTAAATCAATCAATCAACCGTCATGCGGGATAATCTTTTCAATGCAACCAATCACTTCAACCATTTCTATGCTCACGAGGTAGTTGCATTCAATCATTCAATAATCCAATCATTTAAGCCACCGAGCAGGTGCATTCAATCATTTAAATCATCAATCAATCATTTAGTTGCTTAGTGGGCGCACCAAGTTCATGATCCTACGGGCGAGGAAAAACCGTCATTGATTTCTTCGTGCATTTGTTTAACGTTTCATGATCCTATGCGCCTACTAGGCAACCAGTTGTTGATTTCTTCGTGCGTTTGTTTAAATGTTTTGATTCACTAGTTATTTGTTTCACGTCTCATGGGCCAGGAAAACCCGTTGATTTGTTTGTTTTCCATCAGCCCGAAGAACTACACTGGTCTAATCCGTACAATGGGGTACGCAGGCAGTTTGTCGAGCACGACCACTTGATTTGAATGTTTATGTTTATGGCTTTGGAAATTCTTGGGCCCCAGATTGGGCAGTCTTTGACGACACTCGCATCAAATCAATGATGACAATTTTCGTTAAAGAGGGGAAACTGTAGATACCCCAATTTGAACCCATGAAAGTCTTTGGCATCCCCGATGATGAAATGGACGAACGATGCATACCTCGAGGCTCGGAATGAGGCTTGAACTTACTAAACCCTTCAACACTACCCTAAAGAAACCAAAACAACCCAACCAACCTCAAAACCATCAAACCAAACCAAAACAGCCAAAAGCTCAAAAGTACCCCTTGAGCACTCAAGGAGGGCCTTGAGTGCTCAAAGCCTCAGAGCACACTTTGAGCGCTCACAGACAGCTTGTTTGCAGAGCATCTAATCATGAGTTTCTGTTGTTAGGGGAGTGTCTAACCACCTGAAATACCTTTCTTAGCACATTTAACCCCTAAATTGGCCCCTATTAAGCCTAAACTAATTTCAAAAATCAAAAATCTATTTTTCCATTTCTTTCTCTCTCTATATAAGCACACCATCACCTCTTCATTTGGGGTTATTGCCATCCTCACCCCTTCTACCAATCACATCACTCATCCTCTCAATCTACCAACTCAGTCCCAACTCTAATAAAAAAACCACTTCATTTAAGCCAAAAATTTATCCTTTAAGTCGAAAAACACCATCTCATCCCATATCCATCAAATCAGTTCTCAAGATATGCCCAAACACCTTCAAAAAGCCTTGTTATAGTCCACAAAACAAGCCATTAGCCTCTGATCAAACCAAAAATCACAAGTTTAAGTCCATTTTCAAGCCGAAAAAGATAGAAAAGCATGTAAAACCGACATTTAGTTCCTCTGAGAGAGACCAGTAGGTTCACACAAGTTCCATATACTTGTTGTGAGCCTACAAGGTCCTACAAATAGGGGAAAACGTTTTAAAAAATTATCAGTTTAAATATTTGAGCGCTCAAACCATCCTTGAGCGCTTAAGGTACCCCCTTGAGTGCTCAAAACTGTTTCTGGGTCACTTCATAAGTTTTTGTTATTCCGACTAGTTTGTATGTTCTAATCATCTCAAATGGCTCTTTGATGTTCACTACTTTCTTAAACCAATTTGTTTCACTCTTGATCATTAATGAATGAGCATTAAAAAGGCCATAAAGATGATGGTGTAACATCAAAAGAGCAAAATGATCTCATTTCAAAGAACAAAAAGGTGTATTTCAACTTTATCTATGAAGATCAGTAGCCAAAAGTCTAAGGAAAACATCCAAAAAGAGTGACAAAGAACAAAAGCTCATGAACCATGAAATGGATGAAGCGCTCAAGCCCTACGCCTTAAGCCCTCAAACTATTTTCTGTCCTTCTTCTTGTTTTTTTTTTATCCTTTTATGCAATAATCATAGTTTAAAGTTACTCAAGGGGTGTGCGTGTGTCAGTGTTGTGTTTACATCAGTATAGTTCCTTTCAGTTAATATATCAAGCAAGGTTTCCTTTATGTTAAATCATTTAGTTTCCTTCAAAAAGCATTCAATAGCTTGTTCTTGTCAAAATCAGTCCAGAGTAGCATTGTATCTTGATTTGGGGTTTGTAGATGAGCTAAAAGAAAGGAGGAAACTTCCAAAACATGCAAACCAAGAAACTGGTTTGAGCGCTCAAATCAGGTGCTTTAAGCGCTCAAACTGGATCATGGTATATCACTGATTTTCTTACTCCATACACTGATCATGTTCTGAAAATGTTTAAAGAGGTTTACTGTACTCATTTAGTATTTCTATCATAAAACTTCATCCTTTCTAGCTCATTAATTAGCAATCCTTGGATCAATGTTCATCCATCACTTCTTCCATAAAAAATCAAGGTTTTGTAAGAATAGAGAATTCGGGACTGATTTCACAACATTATGGAGCAAGAGAAACTTGCAGTGTGGAAGAGGGTTGAGCGCTCAAGGTCCCCCCTTAGCGCTCAAACCCAGTGAAGGGACCAGACTTATTATTTTGTTACCTCGTTCTATGTTAGTTGTTGATTTGTAGCATATGTCCTTATTGATTCATATTCGTATAGCATCATCGTCATTCATGTAGATACACCAAGCACAAGCATACAATGTTGTCTTTCGTCGTGCATGTTTATCACCATTGTAATATTTGAAAATATATCATTAGAACTTTAATCTTCTTCTTCTTAGCCAAAGAAAATTTTCTTAATCATTGGAAACGGATTACAATGATTAAAATGAACAAAGCGAGAGGCAATTTGTACATTAATCTTCTCACACTATTAGGTGCAAATATACTACTCTCTCTGTCCTTTTTTAAGTGTGTAGCCTCGTAATTCCAATTTATTTTCTCTCACATCAACTTTTACAACTACTTTCCACTATTTACCTCTATCAATATAATAATACCCACTAACTTTTAAAAAAAATCTACTTTTAAGGGCAAAATAGAAAATGTACGCATTAACTTTTCAAAATACACACTTTTTAAGGAACAACCCAAAATGAAAAGTTAAACACTATAAAAGGGACAGAGAGAGTAATTAAGTTGTCATAATTAAGCTTTTTCACTGAATCAATCCCCATTAGACAATACATTTAGTCTTCCATGAGGGATTGTTGACCAAAGATAAGATTTAATCAATTTAAATTTTGAAAAGCGTTATTTTCCAGATGCAAATGCCATCGATAAATGAAAGGCCTTTACTATTTGGGCCTATTTTCATGTGTAGCAAGCTTAAACAATAGTAGTAATTTGACCTAACATATATAAGGGTCTTAAATATTTGGAGACTCCTATTTTTTATAATTTTTGGAAGTCCGGAAACTGCGGCTTCTTTAGCTTATGTCATAAGCCGCCTCTGATCACCCTCTATAATATGGGAATAAATACGATATGAAATTATACATCATTATTTCGCTATCAATCTAGTCGAACAATAATGGCCTGACTTTATAAATATGGTGTCAGGTGTGGGTTCATATAATGCATGGTCTGCTTGCTTTGGAAAAATATAATTTACTGCTTCCCAAATCATACGATAAATCCAGGGGTACAGACCCCAAAGTATAGATCATGTACTGATCAGCTTCGGGACCAGTTGTGGGTCCCACATGGTAGATCGGAGTTGTACATTTATCTCAAAATCAAATACCGGTCAAAGAATGATTTTGGATCGAGCACTTAGGGATGTCTGATAAAGTTGATCTTCGCGTAGGGCCCTCAGAATTTGATTTTGAGATGAATGAACGGCTTGGATCGATTGTATGGGACCCACAAGTGGGTTCCGTCGCAGGCAATGCACCATCGGTGCACTGTACGAGTAGAACGGTTCGAGATTTTAATAGATTCTTGTTTGTTATAAGTGCATTCTGAAAGAGGTACGTTCCCCTGCTTGGCCTTGCATGTGGTGTTAATTGTCCCTTGCAGGAAAAAGGGAAAATGCATTTAAAATCCACAGTTTTCTTACAGTTTTTGTTTTTTTGCATGTTTCGTTTCTTCTTCTCTTTAATACTAACAAAGTTGACATCTACATTTATAATCTGCAAATGGCATGTTTTCTAACTTAAGAACGAGAGGGTGACAAGATAAGTCACATATGAGAACACTCTGAGACACTGAAAACATCAGGAATAAAACCGATCAAGAACTGAGCAAATAACTACTACTAGTTGATCAAGTTTTCCATTATGACTTTGGTTCTTATTAGTATTTTTTTTTTTGTCCGTTTCTTTTCCTGAAAAGTTTACTGGAACCCGAAAAGTGAATCGTAGAATCTATCATACTCGCAAAAAATGTGGATCCTACTAGTGGCGTCTCCTGGAATTTGCAGTAGGGTGTTCAGAAATTACCCTTAATTCTACTAGCTCATCTATTAACAAAATACATAAGTACAAAATCTCATATTGATAACTAAGAGGCGAAATAGTGCGGTCAAAAAACATAATCTCTATTCTAAAAAAGATAACTACGCGAAATGAGAACTTTAAAATATATAAGATAAGTAACTTTTTTTTCGAGAATGGAGAGGGTAAAATTTTGTAGTTTCCTAGATGAGTAGTCATCTTTTATAACAACGTATGACTGGCGCCATTAATCTACGAAAACCCTTTTACAAGAAATTGTAGTGAGTATGCTAGGGCTGACCTCTTTGAAAATATGTTTTTTGGGATGACATGTTGAGATTTTCTATCGCAATCTTAAATTCGTTAACGAGGTTTGCAATGTAGTTGAATTTTTTAAAAGTTTTGTCCGTAGTTCTATAACCTAACTAGGAAAAAAAATATTATTGTCAAGAATGCGAAATTAACACATTTAGATTATCAACAATAAAGAAGGAGAGAGAACGCAGAGCATAGTATTTATATGAATAGATTATTCTTTTTCCTTTTTTAATTTGTTTCATTATGATTGTGCGCTTTATTTGAGGTAATGTTAGGTGCTCAAATATGAATTACCTTGATTGATGGGCTGGAATTGCGTGGTGATTGAGTGTTCAATTGGCATTGGGTTGGGTGTTCAATTCATTTTGGGTTAGGTATTCAAGAATCAAGAATTCGGCCGAAATCCACAGTCAGTCCACTAAGTTTAGGCCGATTCCACCAAATTTGGCCTAAACAAAGGAATTTACTTCAGCCCATCAAGTTTGGGTCAATTCCGGGCTCGTCAATAAATTACTGAATTTGAAAATTTTCAATTAAGAACTGTTTGGGTCTCCAAAATTTTGACTGATCCAATTGATCATAGAATTAGGCTGCCTCTTATTCTATATCATTTTTGTTTGTTTCTAAAAAGATTGGAGATTGATGTGCTTTGCTAGGTAAGAGCATCTACATTTGAGGTTTTTAAGCCACTTTAGTATCAGATTTTTATGACAAAAAACAGTTAGGGCATTTTTTGTGCATTTTATTGCTCCGTTTGATCACTTTAGAGTGGTTTGTTTAGGTTCACTTTTGCGTCGGAAGTTATAGTCACCCTACCTATGGCTTGTACATTAGCAAACAAGGGAGAAGAGAGAGAGAGGGAGAGAGAAGAGAGAAGGACGGCAGAAGGGTCAGAAAAGGAGAGAGAGAGAGAGGGGGGAAAAAAGAAGAGAGAGAGGATGTACTGCTACCTTTTCTTTCTTTTTCATTTTTTTACTTTTTAACAAATACCCTAAAAATATCTTAACAATGTCAAATGGACCTTTTTTTTCTCTTTTTTCATTCACTACCTAACAACTCTCTAACACATAATTTTTGGGACCCACTTTTTACACTTTTTGTCATATAACCAACATTTATAGAGAGCCTCAAATGTGGATGCTCTAAGCGTTGGAAAGGCTTGAGTGATGTGGTACAAAAATTTGACGTTTTTGTAGGAGGTTGTAGCCTTAATTTCCCCCGAAAACCGGAGTTACTAGGTCTGTCACTGAAGTACTAGTTGAGGTCCCCTTCGCACTGGGAAAGTTTTTGGGTGAAGCGAATATGTATTGCCTAAAAGGGTAGTGGTGGTATTGTAGTGATATTGGGAGGAGTGAACATACTTCAGTGGAATATCGCAAGTCTTATTTCTTCACCGCCTTTGTAAGGCCTATTGTGTATTCGTTGTTGATATGAACCATTTATATTACCAGACTTGCAAGGTAATGATATCTCAAAATTTGAATTTTGAACTAATTTTAAGGGTAAATTACCTAGACACCCCATCTCTACTCCTCTCAAACGAAGGATGAATATAACACATTGATGAGAGATTTTATAATTAATGCCCTATTTTCTTCACTTTTTGTACTTTTTGGGAGAATCTTGGAGGGACCATCCTCTAAAAATAGAGAGAGGATAACAAAACGAGATTTGGTCCTCTATATTTGAAGGATCAAAATAGTTTTGAAGGACCAAATCTCTAAAAAAGATAGTGGGTTCTTCCAAGATTCTCTCAAAAAGTACAAAAAGTGAAGAAAATATGACATTAATTACAGAATCTTCCCTCAATGTGTTACATTCATCCTTCATTCTTCCATTATGGAGGAATGGAGATGGGTTGAAGTTGCCCATTACAAAAATCAATGGAAAGTAGACTATGAGGCTCAGTTTGGATGGCAGCAATCTCAAGGGGGGAATGTGAATGTGATGCATTCTTTTCATGATTCCAATATTTGGAACAGACAGGAACAGGAATGTGATTCCATGCTTTTTTGATTCTGATTTTTGGAACAATCAGGAATAGGAATGTGATTCCTGATGACACATTCAGCGCGGAATCACATTCTCAAACTGAGTGGGAATCTAATTACTCCCTTACCCCATGGGAATCTCAGATTTCAGGCTCATTAATTAAGAAAAGGAAACTTTGACTTTAATAACTTTATAAAATAATTGTTTCCCGCGTTAGATTACTGAATTAATCCAAACACCATAATGAAATTACTCCAGGTATCAAATTCCTAGGAATTAGATTCTCAATAATCATATTCCAATTCACACCCACGAAAATTACCAGAAATTTAATTCTCAGTTATCAGATTCCTATTCATACTCAAAATTTCGGTCATTCAAACATAGCCTGATGGTAAATAGAGATAAACCCTTTTTTCCCATGTCTGATACACATAGGGGGTGTTTGGGAGCCTACGTTTCAACTTTCCATTTTCAATTTTTTGGTTTTTTGGCTTTTTGGATTATGATCAGAATGTGTTTTGAATTTGGGAGGAGTGTTTGGGAGAAATGTGCAGAATGCATTTTGCAAGTGGAGAATGTGAGTAGAGAATGTGAAAAGTAGCTCAATACCTCTTTTTTACTTCTCTTCTCTAAAGTGAAAAACCAAGAACTCATTCTCCAAAAATCTGTTTTGGGGGACAGCTCCCAAACACCCAAAATGTAATAAGTAAAAATGGAAAATGCAAAAAATGGGTGGTCAAACACCCTCATAGTCATAGATGCATAGATAGATATATTTTTTCCTCGGATCCTTTTAATCTTTGTAGTCCGTTTCCAAAGAGAAGAAAAATATGGACATATAAAAAGCATATAATTGTTTGGCTCTTTAAAAAAAAAAAACCAACAAACAAAGCTAATCTTTGGCTTGTTACACTTGTATGCTACTACATCCTTCCCTCCTCTGGTAGTCTCTAAGAAAAAGAAGTGCAATTTTCATATATTGATGGACAAAAAGATAATAATACACAATTACTGACGTAGCAAAGATGGCGGACTCTGTTATTTCTTGTGCCCAATTTGGCTGAAGAAAGTGCGAAGTCATTTTTTGACTTTTGAAATGGCCGAGTATTGGTCGGCCATTCAAATTTCAATGCAATTAATCGGCCATTCAAATTTCAATGCAATTAATCTTATATAGTATTGCATAATGACTTTTCGCGAGGAGCGCTACGGTTTCGACAAGTGACACAAAGTTATTGGTTTGTGATGAAAAAATAAACTAAGCAATGTATCATGATCAAATGTCAAAAATCTATTTTTGAATTTCAAAATATGATACCTAGATGTAGTTCTTACTGCCTTTATTTTTATTTTAAATTTTGAAATTCTAGAACTAATCCTATGGTAACACAGCCAAAACCTTACCTCTTTGATTCTTATTGATTAAGAGCAAAATCTCTCCCTCCGATTATATTCTGATCCTAAATGGAAAGATTATTTTCTCCCTATGTGGTTTCCAAAGTAATTTAAACACATAAAGATATAGAGTTTGTGGGTGGATTCAGCATACAAACTAAAATATTCAATTTATTCACTATATACCTTCTTTCTATCAATTTCTCTCAAAGTGTAGAGTATATTAATCATACAAACTTTCCAATTTCTGATTCGTTCTTAATGAATGTCCCTTACAATCTTCCTTTTTTCTCTCCAGGTTTTAAGTTTAATAATGAACAACTACATGTGCAAGTCTTTGGTATCAATCTTGACTCTCAAAGTAATAATTTAGAATAAATTATTTATGTGATCACATCTCTTTAATTTGATTATTATTATTATTATTATTTTTGCTAGGCAGCTTTACTTTGATTATGTTGTTATGTTCTCTCTTACAATATTTCCTTTTTCAGGTCTTTTATATGGATCAAGAAAGGCTACCTGTGCAAGTCGTTGGTATTAATCCAAAGTGTAGAACAAGTATGTATATATGATCTCTTCTTTTTTGTGATTGCATGTATATATAATTGTGCAAATTGAAATCTCAATTTCTTATTATTTTGAAGGATTTTTTTTTTATCATCAACTACTCTTACCCTACGACTTGGTTTAACTCTCATAGTGTATAAGATTAAAAGCCAAATCATTTTTAGATTCCGATTCATTACAGAAAGTTTGGAGCTATGTTAAGAATACGATTATCTTGATTTATTAACTGTTTCACACATAAAAATATCATTATAGAAAGTTTCTAGGGTGAGAATAATTCGATTATTGCTTTTTTCCTTTGCTAATCATCCTTGGGGTTGGTACCCGTAGTACTGGGTTGAAGCATATTCAATTTGATTGCTAATTAATCATCCTTGGGGTTGGTACCCGTAGCACTGGGTTGAAGCATATTCAGTTTGATCAATGAATACACAAATTGGGAAAAAATCTCAGTGCCAAATAGCTACCGGTTGGCACTACCACGTGGTGCCTGTCGGTTTATCTGGGCCGTCCATTCGTATTTTGGACGGCTTAGATCTGTTGGGGTAAATTTACCCCTCAAAATTACAAAAATACCAGTACATTTTAGTTAATGTTAAATCCAAAACGATACCGGTAAATTTTTCAGTACCAATACATACCATACCAGTAACCAAAATGATACGATATTCAGTGCGAGATTGAAACTTTTGTTTTGAACTATTATTTTTCAATTTCTTGAATGTGTGCACCGTTCATTCCTAAAGTAAATATTTGACCTCAAAATATTAAGTAACTCCTTTCTAGGAGTTCACTATGGAAGTCAATTTTTCCACCACTTTTCTACTTGATAAAATTGGCCTAGAAAATAGGCCAATTATTGAGAGTGTTTAGCGTGTTGAAAAAGTACCAAAAAAAAAATAAGTTTTTTTGTTTTACTAAAGAAACAAGATAAGAAAAATGATAGGAACTAGGGGATTTTAAGTGGGAATTTTAGAGAGCTCAAATGTTGGTTTTTTTTGGTACACTTGGTAGCAAAAAGCCAAAAACCCAACTCATTACTTATTAGAGATTCCAAAAACATTCCTAATAAATCAAACTCCCAATATATTTTCAGTTGTATTAATATAACTTAAAATATGGACAGTGATAAAATGACTGTGGTTTAGCCAATTCCATTGAGTTTTTATTTTATGTAATTAGATGTTATGTGCTTTCATGATCCGCATTATGTCGAGGGATGGCAGAGAAATATTTGGGTCTTCATAGTCATGCTCTTATTTGTAAGTTTAAGTTTTAGGGATATTTTTTTAAATTGAACTTTTTTTGATTTGCCGTAGATGTTGTGAATGCTTTATGAATAAAAAATTTAACCCAAGTAAAAATTTATTTGATATTATTTCATTGACCGTGTGTACTTGAAACCGTCCCGTGCATAGCATGGGTCTTACGCTAGTCTTATATATTATTACAGAATGACTTTTCGTGAAGAGAGCCGTGGAGGCGACAAGTGGCATGAATTGGTTGGTTTGTCATATAGAGTTTTGGGAGAAGCATGTGACTTAATTATAGTACATCAAAGATTTGTTATAAATCTTGCTTGCTATTTGTTTGGTTAATTAATCTATCATCTATCCTTGATTTATGGTAAAG
The DNA here is from genome assembly GCA_036023075.1 of Gaultheria prostrata. Classification (NCBI taxonomy): domain Eukaryota; kingdom Viridiplantae; phylum Streptophyta; class Magnoliopsida; order Ericales; family Ericaceae; genus Gaultheria; species Gaultheria prostrata. Next base: position 7,000 of record JAXBDA010004009.1, on the reverse strand, counting down.
TTTTTGAATTTGGAAAGGCTTCAAAATGGGATTATCATTTGAAAAGCATTGGATAAGAATTCCACTACTCCACTTTATTTGGGAACAAGTAAAAGGCAATGTAATATCAAAGCCTATGAATATGATCACTATCTATATTATAAAATAGCTCAGTTTTTTGAATACCTTATATTTTCAGCCATTGGATCCAATGGATGGTCAATATTGATTTTCACACCAGCTCTCAAGGGCGCGCCTAGATCGATTAAGCTTTTAATCGATGGATAAGATGCATTTTCGGGCTCAGATTTTGCCGCCTAAATGGTCAGCTATACTTGGGAATAAAAAACGTTGTCTATTTTGATACTCCCTTACTGATTTGGGAACACAAATTTTCATTCTCTCTTCACTCATGTAACAACCACAATTGAAAAGGAAAGCTTCAATCACGTAATAGCCAAAATTAATTCTGTTGTCTATCTTTTCCATTTTCCCACCATGAGCAATTATCACTTTAGCTGGTTTGTTGTATATTTTATTTTATTTTTAATGTCGATCTGTAATTTTCATCATATTACGTTTAGTTGCGATGCTCTATTATTTTGTTATTTTTTTTGTTGGAAAGCTTCTACGAATGGGTTTCGGAATGTCATTCAAGTATTTCATATTCGAATTTCGTTCAGTGGAGTGCCTTCAGGCACGGGTCATTCGCTAGTTATAAACTAAAAAAGATTAATCATCCTACTAAAAAAAGATTATATAACCTTTCAGCCGACGAATTACTTCCCCGTACACTATTGATTTCTGCTTACCATTGAGAATTCCGGCTATGAAGGAAGTTTTGTTTCCAAATAAATTAAAGAAGGATAAATCCTAAGCAACGCGTTTTTCTTATGAATTCTATAGTTATTTTAGGAATGATTGGTTTAGAGATACTTAAAAAGAAATGATCTCTTTCATTTATGCTTTCATGAGTAGGAGCGTGGACTTGCATATATGGTTGGACAACCCAGGTTATTATTCCTTACTTAACATACTCCTAACACCATTTACATGTGGTGTGATTTTAGCTTTGGGCTCGACATAAGTGCGGTGGGATTCTCTATAGATAGTAGCGTGGCGCAACGGACACTACTACATAGTGGAGAGATGACGAGGTACTATACCTTTCGCTTCCATTTTGTACCAAAAAATAGATATGCATTAATATTTGAGTTACTGGCTTTACACATGTTAATAGCATTTTGAAATATAGCATTCCATTCATTGTTTAGTATTTTTCACTTAGAGTGTACGGATATCATGGATTAATTAGTTGATGCAGTGAATCCCTTGAAATCGACTTTCATTATCTTTGGAGTCGTAAGCGAAGAGAGTGTGAAGCGGTGACAACAAAGTGCTTTGGAATTAGCAAGTTTATTCTTTATTTTGGCGTCAATGGAAAATTTGTTTGGATTGTTTTTGGATTTGATTGAGGACTGTCAGAGCGATTGGTCAGAAGAATGTTTGCACCTATTCAAAAGTAATAATTATACCATCCTTCATTATGTTGTAAATGACTATATATATAAACCAAACCGAGTCTGATGTCCCAAATCAACTAGGGTCAGCTACATGAATTATTTTCCTCCATTGAGCTCTGTCAAGGAATAGCGGAGGAATGTTGGGGTCTTCGTAATGATACTATTATTTGTTAAACTATGTTATTGTGAATCTCATCATGACAGTTTTATTTGTTCGGTTGTTTTTATACTCCCTCCGTTTTATTTTGTTTGCTCACTACGATTACGCGTGCCTTTTTTATAACTCTTATAGTTTTCAATCTATAATGTATTTTATATGCAATATGGATTTTATTTGATAGATCTCAATTAGTTCTATAAGACAAATTTTTTAAAAACTTTAAAAACATTATAACTAAAAAGATATAAACGTTTAAAAATGTCACAGATATTCGTGGTGAGCAAACAAAATGGAACAGATGGAGTAGATGTTTGTCTAATAATGACAATTTAAATAAAGCACAACTTTGTTTTGATACAGATTTACATTATCCATGTGCAATTGAAAGTGGCCCATGCATAGCTCGGGTTCATGCTTAGCACACGGGTTCATACTAGGTGTAATTTGGTTCAGGTATCAGAAAAAATCCATATATTTGGGTGGATTCTACGCCATCTTTCCCTTTCGATTATGATTATAGACATATGATACTATTTGTTGCTCATCTTTGGTAATTTCATTAATTTACTCTTGATTTGGAGAAATTTTTTAGTGCTGACCAAGTTCCACGTGGCGTACCCATCGGTGCATCCGGACCATTGACATAACACTGTTGGATGTGATAAGGCTTTACGTACCACGTAAATAACCACATGGTACCCGCTTGGCACAAAAAAACTTCTCCTAAATTTGGGATTATCGCATTGAAAATTTATAACGAGTTTTACACCAATAGTGCTGCTCTTTTATTCGGGAAAGAAACTTATTATCATGTTTGAGTACTTTATGTTTTAGGTATGCGAAGATAGTTTATGAAAACCACTATCAAAGCTACACTTGGCACCAACCCATTGTTCTTACTCATTTTCAACACGAATGGTATGATTTTCAAAAAGTCGATGTTTTGTTATTGATTACTGATTAATACTATTCTTAATTTCTTTTACACACTCAAGGCAAGAAAAATAGTACGGAGCTATATATTTTGTTATTTTTTTATAGATCTTTTCTTCTTTTTTTTCCCTTTTATCTTTTTAATATAAATCTATGATTCAAAATACATCGGGAATGGATTTTTTAGTCAACAATCCATTTTATTTTTACTTCATACACGTAAGGATAGATTGAGAGTAGGATAAGTGAACCATGTTTGTGCTCATATATTCACATTTTTGCTATACGTTTGTTGTTCCGAATAATGTTTGTACCTTTTCAAAGGAAGCAAGAAAAAAGTGGTATAATAATTGATATATATTTTAATTTCTACATAAGCACTTATTTTTATGCGAATGATAGAGGATTACTAGGGTCTTTCATTATGACAATTTTAATTGTTAGCTTATTATTCAGAAATATTTTGTTAAATTAGATTTGCTTTAAATTTCAACAGATATGTTGAACAATTAGTGAATTTTGATATTCAACCTTTGCTTTAAATTAACATAAATTGCGTACACCTTAAAATTTGTCCTGTGCATAGCCATTTATATAAATGTTTTCAAAATGTGTAGTTTACTTTTTAATTTGAAAATGACACAACTTTTTGGTAGAAACCAAAAATGACCAACAATTGGGACAGAAATTTTTTTTTTTTTTGAAAATTAAATCAAACGTATAATATCTTCACTTCAAGATTCACATAAACTCAATGCACTTGAATTCGTCCCGTGCATAGCACGGGTTTCCTGCTAGTTAATAGATACATTGAAAGGAATACAAAGAATACCCAAAAGAAAATTTGCGTAGGAAGTGGTACACCAACCTATTTACTCCCTCTGTTCCATTTTAATTGCTCCCTATAAATATTCATGCCATTTTCAAATATTTATATCTTTTTATTTATAATATTTTTTTACCTTTTTAAAAAATTTATTTAATAGAACTAATTGAGATTTATCAAATAAGATCCATATTGCATATAAAATACATTATAGAATAATAACTACAAGAGTTTAAAAAAGACACGTATAATCGTATGGAGTAATTAAAATAGGATGGAGGGAGTATATGAAATAAATTCCTACAATTCGAGAAAATCGCTTTCAACCATATAGAACTCAAAAGAATTTTGTTGATTGAAAAGACAAGAAGTTAATGGGATAAAAGTGAACACCTAAAATTCTGTCATCCGAAAAATGCGTGAGCCCCATTATAGTTTGCATGCTTTTGAATTGGACAACAAACTCTTCTAGGTATCATATTAATTGATCAATATTCAAACACATAAAAAGAGCATTGATTCTTGAAGATTGCTTCAAAGGGAACCACATCCGCCATCCCTCCCCAAACCCGTGTAAATTTTTCAATACAATGGTTATTTGCAATATGAGAGAGACTTATGTACAAATATATGTGATCCATTTGGGATGGCGTTACAAATATCCCCTATATCTAAATTTTTATCACAACCCCAGTTGAATGAAATGAAAGAAATTAAGGGGAACTTTAATATTGTATAATAGTAATTAGGTGGATTATATGTTTGAGACTGATCAGCGATATTTTTTCAAATGGAAGTTATTGCCTGAAAAAATACGAAACTAATCTAAAACACGTGCAAGTGGAGTGTAGTCCAGCTGGTGCCTCCCTTATACTCCCATACACATGGGCACGGTTCAATTCCCGTAAGCACTCATCCCCATCCCCAAGTCCCCTAGGATAGAGTAGATTATGATTAACGAATGGCAAAAAAAAAATTCTAAAGCACGTGATTATGGTGGTATAAATCTTTACCAGAGGCAAATTAATGCTATGAATCCAACACAGTACAAGTATTTACACTGCTTGTGTTTAAAAATCACCAAGATGTTTTCTGTGAATTTATGGATTTCAAGATGATGATAAGAGAGACCCACTACCCATAACCACCAAAATGTTTGTGAATTGATGGTAGCAATTATTTTAAAATTTAATAGTTCCATAAAATTTTTGACAAATGGCAAGAAACTAAACGATCATATTAGAGATAGTAAATTCATATATTCAATGCTTGGAAATCCGGGGGAGTAATTTTTTTTTGTTCGGCAACAAAATTTTATTAAAACTCGACAAATAGTACATCGAGATAAAGGAGCAATGCATTCACATTCAGCGAACTGCTGAATGGAGTGCAAAGGAAAAGGAAAAGGAAGAAAAAATGAAAAGGGGGACACACAGAAATTTATTGCCATTTCCGTTTTGCCAAAGCATGCCTTTTATTTCATGGAAAAAGCCATAGAAAGTTGTCCCACTTTTCCTATGTTTTTTATACCTCAGATATTCGAGTCAGCTTACGTTCACCTCAATTAATCATGCAAATCTAATCCTACATTCACTAGCGGGCGCACTATGAAAGCCGGAGCAAGGAGTTAATAACACATGTGGGGTTTCAAACTTGAGATGTTAGAAAGGAGCAAACCTCTAATTAAGTTCCGGTCCTTGACCAGCAGGCCAGCCCACTTTTTCTACGTCACGCCAATTTCAGCATCAACGTGAGCAAAGGCGAGCAAGGCTTTCGCCTTGGATTCCCACTAATTTACTGAAAATAGGGGCTGAAAATAAATTGTATACCAGTACTATTTATTAAATACAGGTCTATAGGATCAAATTCATTCAAAAATCAAGATTCTTCCAAAAAAAAAAAAAGGTTATAGGAGTATAGTTCACTAAAGTTACAAGAGGAGTGATGAAAGATTAATTTGGACTATTACCAGGATGAGTGTGATTCGACTACTTCTCTACGCTCTCACAATTTTTTTGGCCAAACGTTTTCGGTAGTCGTTTTCACACTCATGCATTATTTAACTAAGGTCAACAATGTCAGTTATTTTAGTTTGGCATTTTCCGTGGTTGTTCAAAACACACCCTGATTCAATCAAATTTCTATTGTTTTTTTAATTGTAATGGGTAGGTTGAATAAGGGGTAGTTTCTCGCGCGATGCTCCTTCCTTTGCCTTCAACTTTTTGACCCTATGAAGCCGTTTGAATTCGACAAAGGAAAAATCATCATGGCATTTTTTTTTAAATGTCAAAATATGTCTAGGACGTTTTTAAGTTTCCGCATAATTTCAAACAACACCCACAAACGTTGAACAATCTCATTAATCTTTACGTATGTTTTGTTATTTAAAGGAAAAAATCACTATTTTGACGTTTAAAATCTTCATAATTTTACTTGAGTTCTTTGGAAATTAAATTTGTAGGGTGTTGTACTAATAATCTTCCAAACTCAAATTAATTCCACATTTGACACCATCAAACTCTTTTTTCTTTTCTTCTGTCGTATTGCAGTAGCAGTAGCACTTAGGGCTGCGAACGAGCCGAATCGAGCCGAACTTTAGAATATTCAAGTTCGTTCATTAAGTTTGTAAACGAACTCGAGCCGAGCTCAAGCTTACTAAAAATTTGATGAGCCGAGCTTGCCTATGTTTGACTCGAACTCGAACATGTTCACGAGCCTTAAAAAATTAAAAATACTATATATGTATTCTCTCCTACAGGTCTAAAACTATAAATAAAATTTTTATTTTGTACATAAATAAGCTCATACATATGTAAAATCATAAAAACATATTAAAATTTTAAGTTTGTAGTACTTTTAAAAGTTTATATATTTGTAAGATATAAAATTTTCATTTTGAACATGTAAAAATTCTTACATGTTCAAGATTATATGTGAAATTCTTACGAAATATATATGTACTCTAGGTTCACGAGCCCACCTGAGCCGAATATCGTATAGTTCAAGTTCGGCTCGTTTATGGACCGAGCCTAACATTGGGGTCCAGGTCCGGCTCGTTTAATAGACGAGTCGAACTCGAACAAATTCTTACCAAATCGAGTCTCGAATAGTTTACGAACGACTCGATTCGTTTGCAGCCCTAAGTAACACCAAATAATTAGTAGGAGACAGATTGGAAGAGTGGCGTTGTAGAAACCGAGTTAAAATAAATATAGTGATTTAATTTTTATTGGAAAAGGTCGGGGCCTGACATTAAAGGACTAATCGTATAAGGGTGATTTATTTCTCATCATTTATAAGTGACCACCACAGGCAGTTGTGAAATTTGCTGCTGGGAAAATTAATTGCCACTTTGTTCAAAAAAAAAAACTCTCGGTACATGCGTCACTCGCAGTACCAAGTACCATCATTGAATAAATGCACTAGTAAATCTCAATGATTAATAAAAAAAAGGGTTAATTGCCGGACAGTGGAGATTGGGGCAAATATTTGCCATTTAATGGGACACTTTTCCGGAATTACTCTCTATATGAAAAGGAAAATTTTAATTGCACATACATGGAACCCAAATTCTTGATG
>JAXBDA010004008.1:12500-31235 GCA_036023075.1 Gaultheria prostrata | reverse complement strand
AATGCCGTACCGTACCGCGGGGGGCTACCCCGCACCCCCCCAAACCTTCGGGCCTTCGGCCCCAACCCGAAAAGCTGAATCTGCGATGGGCCAGTGCCTCGCTCCGCTCGGCACTGGCCTTTTACGAGTACCTCTCATACACACCATATGAGCCACAAGTTCCAACACACTAGATAATACTCCTTTTTTTATCGGCGATGATGCTCCATTAAACAAGTTGAACGGAAGTGCATTTTTTAACAGCCACAAAATTATTTAGATCAAGCACTTTCCAGTCGTATTTTTGAGTTAATTTCTCGTGGTTACCCTTTAAAATATGTTTTAAACAAGTTGAACAGTTTGGATAATAAAATACAGAGGGTTCTAGATGGAAGGCTCACGGAGGAGTCTTGAGGTAAGTTTTGGAAGATAGAAGGGGTTTGGTGGTATCAAAAATTCGTGCAGGGGTGTTCGAGTGAAATGAAAACTTAGAGGGGGTGTCCGGTTGATTAACCGTAAGTTAAATTTCCCAAACTGAAATTATTCGAAGCACTACAAGTCTTAGAGGGGGTGACTAGGACTACCAGTTTAAAAAAATCACCTGTCCAATTTTAAACAAGCTAGTCATTTTCCATGACTAAGCAAGCAAATACAACAATTATAGTAAATGAGTAAAAATCGAAAAAACTCGAACACAATAATTTACGTGGAAAGCACTTAGGGTCAACCGTCAACACACCCTAAGTGTAGAACCTCAGATAATCTACTAAATTGCTATAAATTAAAAGTTTAAATCAAGTGCATACAAGATTAAGAATTACCAACTTGCCCCAAGCTGAACCTAACACTGCATCTTGATTTAGCTCCCCAGGCCCCTTCTTCATTCCATAGCCTCCACGACTCCAGCACCCTTCGATCTTTGTATCATAAAAGACTCTGGATCATCTGGCCAAGCCGATTTGAAGGCATGAATACATGATGTATGAATTTGTTGAAGGTTTTGAAAAGCTAAATCAAACTAAAGACAATACATGATTATTAGAGTATGTCTCTGGTATGATATAAGATGATCAAATACTAGATTTAAATCATCCAAGACAAGTGTATATGAGGCTCTCTAAAGTGGGCTATGTCGCACTTGTACTCTAAAACAGTGAAAAATATATATTTATATGTTATTGTACTCACCCTAAAATCGATCAATCAGAGGCAATCCGTAGAAGGGCGCTCTAGGCACGTGGACAAGGGCTCCGGTAGGGGTGGGCATTATGTCATGTCGTGATGTGTTAGTGTTGTGTCATGTCGTATTCGTGTAAAAATTCTCTCAACCCTAACTCGACCTGTTTAGTTTTTTATGTTGTCGTGTCGTGTTATATTGGTGTTCCGTTTCAGAAATAGCCGATCCTAACCCGCTAACTTCTTGTCGGGTTCATGTCATGTTATCTTGTCCTTTCATAAATTCTTGTATTATTTCGTGTTTGTGTCAGAATTCTCTCAGCCTTTACCCGACATGTTTAACTTTTCTTGTTATCGTGTTGTGTCATATTCGTGTTTCGTGTAAAAAATAGTTGACCATAATCCACTAATTTTGTATTGTGTTCTCATATGGTATCGGAAATCCCCACCCCTAGTCTCCGGTGCGTGGAATTTGAACAATTGGATCAGAAAAGAAAAAATACACAATTTCACGACACAAGTGTAGGACGTGCAACAAGAAGGCGCGCACGTAGCTAGGCGTTTGGTAGTTAACGGTTAACACTCCCAGCGACTTTCCCGCTAAACATTTATAGGAATCCACAACCTTTTTCTTCTTTTTCTTTTCTTTTATTTTTATTTTTTTAATTTTTTTTTGGCCTAAGAAAGAAAACAGAGATACACATACCCAAAGAAAGATTACAGAAAATAATAGCCAAAAACACCAAAAAATAGGAGAGAAACACATTCAAGCTCTCTCTCTCATCTCTTTTTCTTGTCACAAATCCATTTGGTGATTCCTTTTGTTGGGTTAACTTGGATTGCAGCGCTTTCCTAGGTTTGTTTCCTCAATCTGAATACATTTCCCTAATTACTGTTTTCCACCCTTTTGTCATTGATTAATTTGGTCTTCCTGTTGTAATTGTTTTGATGCCAAAAAAATTATATATTCTATGATTTCAAACCTTCCACCAGGTTTTAGGGCTCTCAATTTTCCCATGTTTCTTTTCTCCAAAGCATGTCATGTACAATTTGTATGGATGAACTTCCCTGTCAAAATCGGATCCAGAAAATAAAATTAAAAAAAAAAAAAAAACTTACCTGTCAAAGTGAATAAAACCCTGATACCATTAGAGCATGGCATAATCTTTTCCAATTTTATAGCAACAAGTCTAGGAACACAACACCGGACACAACTGTGCTTGGAGCCGTTCGACGTATACGGACCAAATGGATCGAACGGTTCTGGATGGATGCAGTTGTGTTAGGAGAATGGAGTTGTGCGCTAAACGTTGCTCATTTTTTAGAGGGTGGGGAATGTGACATGAAGACTATTTTGCATTTTAATTTTTATGCCCCAAAGTTGCTGACTTGTTCTAGTATGGTATTGTGTGTTATTGGTATTGGCAGGAATTTGCTTTGGATAAATGATAAATCCATTCAAGACCCTTTGCTTGTACATGGTTTATTGAATCTAGTTATTGAGAGACTACTGTCCCCTCCAACTGCACTATGTTCTGCTGTGCTGGCGGGGAGGAGGAGAGCGCCGGACCGCCTGCCAACCAATATACCGCTCCACCGCAAGGGGGAAATCAGTATGGTGGTGGTAATACCCTCAGTTCTTTTCGCTCAACACTAATTAGTCACGCCAAAAATTCAATGCGGAGTAATGTCCTTTTAAGTTTTATAAAGGGTTGCAAACGCTGTCGTTCCAGGTTTCGAAATGCATTCAAACTTGGCTAGTTAATCTTCAATTTGATCCCCCACTTCCACATCATTTGGGTGGACGACTATAATTATGCAAAAAAAAATTGAAAATAATATTTTTATCTACCATGTTTGGCATTTCAGGAATTGGAAGAGGCGAGCCAAGGAGTTCTGCGGTTCCAAGAAGTGGGGGTCCTAAGAAGGTTTTACCTATAGAGACACCGGCTTTGTCTCAGGCTGAGTTAAACCGGCTCACTGGACACTTCGGATCTAAAGCTTTGATCGGAGAAGGCTCGTATGGAAGGGTCTTCTATGCAAAACTAAGCAGTGGTCAGGAGGCAGCAATAAAGAAGCTGGACGCCGGTTCTTCACCAGAGCCAGACGATGATTTCACAGCTCAGGCTAGTCTTTTGACCAATATAATTTTTTCGAAATTCCCTTTGTTGTAGGACTATAAGTTATAAACATAGTTTCCCTTGAATTGGTTTTGGAAATTGAACGACTGTGTTATGAAGTTGTCACTGTTATTTCATTTGAGTGATTGTGTTATGGAATGCTGCAGTTATCAGTAGTGTCAAGGCTTAAGAATGAGCATTTTGTGGAGTTGATTGGGTATTGCTTGGAGGCAGACAATTGGATCTTGGTGTATCAATATGCCACCAAGGGTTCTCTGCATGACATATTACACGGTAACGTACCGTGGACTCTTTGAGTATGTGAAATTTAACAGTCTTTAACGCTTGAATTCGGTAACAGATATGTTACCGGCACATGCACTAGACATGCAACCATCATATATGGCTAACCATGAAAGCTATCATTTTAATGCCTATTAGGCTAAAATGTATAATAATACCTCGCAGGCATATGACTTAGAAACAGTAGATGATAAAGAAACAGATATATGTATTTGAGAATTTACAATCTCGAGTTACCGAATGGATCTAGTCATGTCCTGGTGTCCAACATAAGAATTAGATGATTTGCCAACCTACTCATCATCACTTGTTTACCTAGTCCATTTGCCAATATCTGGATCTTTTTTTTTTGGTACTTCAAAAATAACCAATATTTGGATCTTGTATTTGTTAATAAAAGGGGGTAAAATTCAAAGACTATACTTTCCTTTTCTTTCATTTCCCTTTCTGTGGTAACCAAATTTCATGGAGTGTTATTTGGGTGGTGCAGGGAGGAAAGGTGTACAAGGGGCTGAACCAGGACCAGTACTTACTTGGAATCAGAGGGTTAAAATTGCTTATGGGGCAGCAAAAGGCCTCGAGTTTCTGCACGAGAAGGTTCAGCCTCCAATTGTTCATAGGGACATAAGATCTAGCAATGTCCTTGTGTTCGACGATTTCTTGTCGAAAATAGCAGATTTCAGCTTGACAAACCAGTCTTCTGATACTGCGGCTCGGCTGCATTCCACCAGAGTGTTGGGGACTTTTGGATATCATGCTCCAGAGTAAGCCTTCCTCATCCTCTTCATCAGACATTGATTTCCAGTTTTGAAGCATGGGGAATGCCACCTTTCTGAGAAACATAACAGGTTAACATTGGTAGTATATAGGAATTCGGAATGAGGAAATCTCAACTAAACCATGTCTGTTTGCAAAACGGAAAAATGAAAAACTAAACCATGTCTATTTCATGTTGTTTTCGCTTTCTTTGGTTTCCATTTTGCGTTTTCAGTTTAGAAGAAAAATAAAAAGTTCGAAACCACTCATTGCTTTTCATATTGCTTTTGATCATTTTCATGTGAACCTACAGTTTTCAATATGAAAATTTGGAAAACATCTTTCGTGTTTTAGACAAATGGTTTGTTGGATGATTCCTGAACTACTGTTTTCCATATGAAAATTTGGAAACATCTTTCGTGTTTTAGGAAAATGGTTTGTTGGATGATTCCCCAAACAGGTTGTCAAACTCATACATAATGTATATCCATCAGCTTACTGCACATGTGATGTCCACTTTCGAAAACTGTTTTTTGGTTCTCGATAGAAGACTGTTATCACATAAAGATAAAAACCAATATGAAAGACTCTTGTTTTTTACTCCTTTACTGATCTGTTTTACAAAAAACATCAAAAATGAAAAAAACAAAAAACAAAAAATGAAAACAATACTACTCCTAAAAATGATTTCCCTTCTATTGCCAGATCCAAAATCTAAGCACAACTTCAAAGTTTCTTACCGGAAGTAGATATGCAGAAAGAGTTTTCCATTCTATTGCCAAATCCAAAATCTAAGCACTGGTTAAGAGTACCTAAAAGTACTTATGCAATTTCTCTTGCACAACTCTTTTACTTTCAGGTATGCCATGACAGGGCAGATAACTCATAAAAGTGATGTTTATAGTTTTGGAGTTGTTCTTTTAGAGCTTTTATCTGGGAGGAAGCCAGTGGACCATACAATGCCCAAAGGACAGCAAAGTCTTGTTACTTGGGTATGTGTTTTTTGGCTAGTTTTTGTTTGATTGCATCTTGCATGAACCTGTCCTTTTTTGTATCTAATTGGAAACCCTGAATTCCGCAGGCGACTCCCAGGTTGAGTGAGGATAAAGTGAAGCAATGTGTGGATCCCAAGCTAAATAATGATTACCCACCAAAAGCCATTGCGAAGGTTTTCTCATCATCTTTACTATTACCACCAATGTTGCCATTGTTGGATCTTTTTGATATCAGTGTGTCCCGGTTAACTTATACACTTGACTAATCCTTGAAAGACCAATCTCACCATCCACTAGTGGGGGGCTTATATAAAGCCGGGATAAAGCCTCATATATGGACTGACCTCATAAATATTGATAGCACCTAAGAGGTTTGAACCTAGAAGAGAGCTAACCCCAAGTCCCAAGCCAACCCCCTTGGGTTCAATTGTTGGATCGTAGATTGATGGAGGGAAAGGAAAGGGGAGAGAAAAAAACAAGGAAATCAAAATAAAAGAAAAGAATAAATCTTTGTTTATTGTTTGGTAGTACAGGAATGGGGAAAATGAGAAAACAAATACATGCCTTAACCACTGAAAAATGAGTGTGTGTAAGTTATAGGGTGAAAGTTGTTAAACTTGCACTTTTGGCAAAGCTGAACATCCTTTTTTTGTTTTTCAGATGGCAGCAGTTGCAGCGCTCTGTGTTCAATATGAAGCAGACTTCCGGCCAAACATGACCATTGTCGTCAAGGCTCTTCAGCCACTGCTTAATTCAAAACCAGCAGGCCCAGAATCTCAGGCATAGAACATTTGAACTCCAAAGCAGTAGGACAAAACTCACGACGTATCTCTACTGTTTGGTAATTCTTGTGTTTTATTCTTCCAGTTGAATTAAGACAGTTACAACCATGACCTTGTTCAGGAAATGATTTTATCTGACTCCGTTTTCTCCTGGACTACAGTCTACACACGCTGTTTTAGCATATAGTATAAATTTTTGAACTCTTTGGAAGAAAATTATTTTCGGAACTGGGAGTTGTTTATAACCTTGTACCAAGCTTGCCATGGAAAACTAATAATTTTGGACATGAGGCTCTCTCTTGTCATCAGCAGCGTATTCTCACTTAGTGACCTTTCACTTTCCATTACATAAATCCGCTAATAGAAGAAATCTGGAGTCCAAAACCTCGCCACAGTTGAAGAATACTATATCTTAAGCACTTGTCTGATGAAAGTCACATAATTGCAATACCTTGTGTATTTTTATAAGTTCTCGGTTTGATGGACCGGACATCCCTTTTGGAGGGGAGTATATTGATCTTTTTGGATGTCACCTCCAAGTTTGAATCCTTGCTCTGCTACTAGTTATCTTGACATTGTTACAAATATGGTTGAAGCATTATATTGTTCTTCTGTCATCTTTTTATTATTATTTAAAATTTGATGTACTTAATTGACAATTTAAAAATATTCAAACCGCTTGTATAAATATATTATCAAACTGGGGTCTAAGATGTGCATCTAAAATGTGGCTGGGAGAATAGAGACTAGAAGGGGCCAGGGAGGAGTCGGATGTGGTTGTGACTAAGTTTTGATTTTCAAATTCTTGAAACTGTTCAAAATGAATTGGTCAGGTTTGACAAATATAATGGTCAAGTTTTGATTTTCAAATTCTTGGCAAAGTAATCTAAATATTAAATTCCCATAGAATCTCGCCAATTCGGACCGTGATTAGACCCCTGGAGAGAGTTTGTCACCCTGTTTTTTTTGGTACTTAAGAGTCTGTCACACTCGAATTCATCTTCCAACTCCATAAAACAGAGTTAAAAGGCAATTCAAGCCAGAAATAGTGGTATAGATCACAATATTAGTTTTTATCTCTAGAAAAAAAAATGTCTAAAATGATGTCACGAGTAGTACGGACCTACTGAGAGCAATAATGTTTCCTCGCATAACAATGGATCCATAGAAGATATTTCTTGTAGGATCCACCAATCATGAATCTTGTGAGAAGACGCGACAATACACAAATACAAGCATTTTAAAAAAGGGCCTTGGTTTGATTTGGGCTCAACATGTCCGAAAATGATATTTTTGGCCTCATTATAATTTTGTGCCAAATTTGGGTATAAACAATATGTCAATGGTCCCTCATCTCACACAACAATGGATCTGGAGAAGATATTTCATGTAGGATCAACCAATCGTGAATCATGTGAGAAGACGTGACAATATACAAATACAAGCATTTGAAAAAGAGCGACATAAGTTTCATCTTCAATTACACTCTGTTGAAGAAGGAGCTGAATATTTGTTCATAATCAAACATTAGACGGATACTATATGAATACAGAAATCACAAGCAGACATAGTAATGAAACATTTATGCCAACCCATCGTCCCTTCAGGTTTGTGCTCGAACTTTTTGGAGTAGTACTGCCTGTAACCATTGCAAACACCGACCAATTGCAGTTACAATCAGTATAATCAAGCCGGGCCTTAAGTCCCAATCATTATAGTAAAAAAATTGCTAAAAATAACCGAGAGCATCTTCAAATTTTGTCAACTCAAGCTAAAGTGATCCTTATTTGCATGAGGTCTCGAAAAATGTGCTCCGATGATCGGGCATTTTTCAACTGAAAAAATGGCTTTGCCTTTTATTTAGCCAAATTTGGCACAAGATACGGCAAAGCCATTCATTACCACGTTAGCATTTATGTTATGCTACAATATTTTTTATCCAAAATCCTATGAAATGATTCATGTGATCCTAATGGATTAAGTTTAAAAATGGCTTTCGTGCTATTAGAACAATTTTAAGCAAAATAATACTCTAGTGAATAAAAAAAAGCTTTGACTTAAAAAATGGCTCAAACCGTGGGAGATGCTATATATATATAAGCTGTAATTGAAAACGTGGGCATCAGTATTTATAAGAAGGGAATATGAATTCATAAAATACGTTAAAACAAAATTGTCTAGTACAAAAAACGAGAACTTAAAATATATTCATTTTTACCTAAAGTTTTTCGAGAATGCGAAAAAAATAAAACATAGCAAAAGAGGAAAAATGTTAGTAATAAAAATTGATGGTAGCTAGGTACAAACCTCCGGTGCCAAAATCGTTACTGGCGCCTAAGCTGCGAGCGAAATCCTCAAAAACCTGAGCATCCGGTGACCCAGGAGCCAAGTGAAGGAGGTCTGCGGACAAACGCTTGCAAGTTAAAAAAATTCTCTTACAAAATACTCCTATATGCATACATCTACGGCCCTTTCACGACTCAAACTACCAGCAGTGAACAAACAAACAACTAGCGAAGGGTTCACGTTTTTTTTTTCTTCGGAAAATAAAAAACTTAATCGCTAATACTAAAAACTAATACCAAGGACGAAACCAAGGTTTCATATATATGGTGACCATAAGGACAAAGTCCAAATACACCCGAGGGCCTAGAAAATGCAGCTCAAATACCCCAAAAGGCCTAAAAAACCCGAATAATACAATAAAGCCTAGCTCAAAGAAAACCCCAAACCTAACCCTAAAAGAAAACACTACAGTCGCCACCTACCACCTGATCAGACAGGAGCAACCACCAACACCGGTCAGGAACAACAAGATTTTGGAATTTCTAGGTTGAGCATGAGTGTAAAAGTATGGTCATAATTTTCAATTCCTTTGAAATAATGTTTTTATATGGTAAATATATGGAGGGAGCGGACAGTAGGAGAATACGAACAATTTTTGGTTTTTTCAAATTGGGGGTGGCCGTGATCTCCATAGCCAACCTTTAGTTCCGTTCATGACTAATACCCTCCCCGTACCGAACAAGCAAAATAAGATGAGGAGAATAAAAAACCTTAAAAGTAGCGGAACAGAGAAGGGATATATATGTACCGGGGCAGCGAGATACGTTAGCTGCAGGAGCACGGCAAATGTAAGGAAGGGTGAGTGCACGAGTAGCATTGATGGTGAGGCCAAGGCCTGGGTCATTTCTATCCTTAACAAGTACACACAGACACTTCTCCGTACTGCTGTACTCGTTCCTTGCCTTTGTGCAACATGTTGCAGTCGGAGATTTTAACTCTCCACTTACATAGTTTAGACAAGGTGACAGACCTATTAACTGGTCTTGACATTCTTTTTTATCTTCGGTTATGTCTGAACAACCATGGCCGATCAAAAACACTAGAACTAGTATCCAACTTGGTACTATGATACCCATGGATCTAGGAGAGAGATTTAGAGAGAGATTTGTTTGCCGGTTTTGGACCGGTGATTTTGATTAGTAATAGATGCTACTACATATATATAGTGAGAGATTATGATTTGATTATAAAATGGAAAAGGCTACAAAATACCTCCAACCGCCACGTGATATATATACATATATAGTTTTGAATTTTAAAGTACAAAATAGCTATCTAATGAAACGTGTTAATTATAGTGAGGTTGACTTGCTTTGAATGGTAACAAGACTTATATGTGCCCACAAATTCGTCTATATGATGCGGAAAAGTTTTAAAAATAACCCTTTGACCTTTCATTAAAATTACATAGAGACATCTGACCTTAATGAAATATTACATAAACACTTGTATTATTTAAAAACTTGAAAATTTAACCCTTACTGTCACTCTTTGTCTAAAAACAAACGGAATAAGTCACGCGAACTACATGTGAATGTATACCTGACAAGTATTAGGGGTTCTCTTTAGGAAAATTTCAAAATAACCCCCAACTTCTTACCAAAATTACACGGATTGAGACCCTCGATCTTAATGAAACGTCACATAATTAAACACATGTGCTATTTAAAAACTCATTAATTTAACCCTTACCGCCACCCTTCGTCTAAAACTAATGGAATGGGTGACATGGACTGCATGTGGCCTTTGGTGGGGTTATGTGGACAAAAATTAAGTGCATACCTGGCATGTATGAGGCTTTCTCTCTCCCTCCCTCCCTCCCTCCCCCTTCTCTCTCTCTCTCTCTCATCTAATATCCATACCCCCACAAACAAAACCCTCTCGTTTCTAGAATCAGAACCAAATCGAGTTACACCCCCTGTATGCTCCATAGCCCCATTAAACCTCTCCTTCCCTGTAATTTTTGGTATAAACGGATTAGCATTTTTGCCTGTAGCAACGATTAGACACCTAGAAATATGCTCACAGTCTTGTGTTCTAATACTTCATATTTGATCAAACTCTGCTTTTAATGGCTCAATGTTGAAATTTTCAGCATATGATTTGAAGTAGGAAATGAATTGCTGTTTTGATAGGTTTTTGGAAAATTTTATGGGAAACCAAATAGGGGGAGCTCATAGAACTGTTTATTGGGCGTGGAGAGAGAGAGAGAGAGAGAGAGAGAGAGAGAGAGAGAGAGAGAGAGAGAGAGAGAGAGAGAGAGAGAGAGAGACCCTAATACTTGTCAAGTATGTATCAAAGGCGAAACCCTGCCAAAAGGCCACATGTTGTCCATTGTCACCCATTCCATTAATTTTTAGGAGGATGCAGTAGGGGGTTAAATTGACGAGTTTTTAAATACTACATGTGTTTGTGTGACATGTCGTTAAGTCAAGGGTCTCTGTATTATTTTGGTGAAATGTTCAGGGATTATTTTGAAAATTTTCCATATATATGATGCTGAAAGGTAGATATATGTAACTTTCGATTAAAGCTTGTATGCATGCATGTATAGTACTCCTCGATCACTGGCCTCTTCTTTAACTTTCTAGACTTTTTTTTGATAGACTTAAAATGACAAGTTAAATTTTTAGTCCCCAATAATAAACTGACTTCATTTCTTTAATGGGAATTACCATAAACGAGGGCAAAAACTTATTCAACTGGATTGAAACTTTTGATTACTGAGCATCCGGTGACCCAGGAGCCAAGTGAAGGATGCCTGCGTACAAACGCTTGCAATTTTTAAAAAAATTCTCTTACGAAATATATATATGTTTACATATATGGCCCTTTCGCGACTCAAACTACCGCGGTGAACAAACAAACAACTTGTGAAGGGTTGACTACGTTTTTTTTTCTTCTTCAGAAAATAAAAAAACTTAATCTCTTATACGAAAAACTAATATCCTCTCGTACAGAACAAGCAATATAAGACGGGGAGAATTAAAAACGGTAAAAGTTGCCGAACAGAAGGGATATATACCGAGGCAGTGAGATGCGTTAGCAGGAGCGTGGCAAATGTAAGGAAGGGAGAGTGCAAGAGTAGCATTGATCTTGAACCCTAGGCCAGGGTCATTTCTATCCTTAACAAGAAGACACAAACACCTCTCGGTACTGGTGTACTCTTGCCTTATCTCTGAGCAACATTGTGCAGAGGGAGATTTGATGTCTCCACTTACATAGGTGAGACAAGTTGCCATTCCTATTAACTGGTCTTGACATTCTTTTTTATCTTCGGCTATGTCTGAACAACCCTGACCGATCAAAAACACTAGTACTAGGAGTATCGAAGTTGAGACTATGATTATACCCATGGAGGGGGGAGAGAGATCGAGATCGGGATCGGGATCGAGAGAGATTTATTGGTTATTGTACATATAGGTGCTACTACGTACGTATATATATAGTAAGAGATCAGAGATTGTATATGATTTGATTATTGTGGGCAGAGCAAGGATTTAATTATAACGGTAACACTATGTTAAATTTCGTGGCAATAACAAAGTCACTCCTGGCTCAAAATCAACGACTTATACGACTTTCAATAAAAGTGGATTTAATTAGTGTCATTTAATGAACATTATCATGTGATGTAGGGGTACATGTTAACAAAAGCCTATATATATACTCCTTCCACCCCTTTTTTAATGTGTTGCTTTGGAAATTCAACTTAATAAAGAAATATCATTATTATACCTTTCATATCAGCTTTTATCTCTACTTTACAAAATTATCCTCCAATTTTATCCACTAACTCTTTACCCATTAACTATTTACCCATTAACTTATCAAAAATGAAAAATAATTATTATACTAATTTTTACTCATTAACTTTTCAAAACACATAAATTATTAAGGAACAGTCTAAAATGGAATACTTTATTTTTATTTGGGGATGGAGAGTATATTTCTGAATTTTTAAGAAATGGTAGGTTCAAAATAGCTATCAAATGAAACGTGTTAATTATAGTGAGGTTGACTTATTACTTTAGTTCTTGAAAGAATGGGACAAAACTGAAAAGTAAGTCAATAGCCCCCCGAAACACGAATTTGAACTTTGAAAGTCCTTCAGAATTCAGATATTAGTGTAGGAACAGTCCCTCTCTCTCTCTCTCTCTCTCTCTCTCTCTCTCTCTCTCTCTCTCTCTCTCTCCCTCTCTCTCCACGTACAGTAGTAATATATAACAATATCTATATGCGCCCACACACATATTCGTCTGTATATGATGCTGAAAGGAGTGATATATGTAACTTTCAATTAAATGAGCTTGCATATGCATGCGTGTATACTCTATTACTAACAAATGACTTGTACTCTAGCGGTTATCTCATGATTTTTTCACAAGTGAGACCAAAGTTTGAGCCGTGGCAGAGGCTTTTGGGATTTCGGGCTATGGATAACTTTTAGAACCTCTCTGGAATAACTCACTAATCCTCCCCGGCTAACTTCCCACTGATGTATATCGAATGGAAAAAAAAAAACACTCCATACTTGCCACTTCTTTAACTTTCTACACTTAAAATGAGGTTAGATTTTTAGTCCAACAATAATAAACTGACTTCATCATTAATTTCTTTAATTAATGAGGATTACCATAAACGAGGGGCAATCCTCCCAAAACTTATCCAACTCCCTTGAAACTTTTGATTATTGATAAAGACATATTATAGTTTTTTATTTTTTGGATGTGACTGACACGTACTACATTACAGCAATAGTTAATAGTTAATTCCCTTTTGCCTCCTCAAAACATTTGTACATTTTGTCCTACTTTAGTCCTTAAAATAACTTAAAATGTTTCCCAAATAAGCCCTTGATTATTAGATTGCTCTTGGTTCGCCCCAGTGAATGACATTTTTCCAATTATTAACAGAATACTGTATGTGGCAATATATATATAGCAAGTGCCATCCGGTGCCAGTGTGCTTAATTATCCCTTCCCAACTTATAAACTATATATGGAGACCCAAAATGAGGCCACATGGAGCCCAAACCCTTTTTTGACCTGCTACCTCGCAATGGTGCCGATCGATGACCTCTTCCTGTCAACAAAAAACACTTCTAATCAAAGAGAGGCGAAGATTTACGTGTATGAAGATGAATTAATTGATTGTGTGTTTGCGTGACGGTTGTCGTTGGATGGATGCATGGGTGAGATGAAGTTGTTAAGGGGATGGGGGAGATGGCTAGGCAACCATTGTTGAAATTAAATTTGGGTTTAAAGGTTGGTCTTATTTGATCTTGATAAGTAGACCGTAGACACAATCGTTTAGTATGTTGACTTTTAGGATAGGGGAGCTGTCGGGATGGGAGGGCTCTAGCAAGGACTAGGTTAGGAAAGTTGTTGGCAGCAAACAATAAGTCTACAGACACACCAACTCGAACACATACCAGTCACACCTCATTGTGTGGGACCTATCGCGGAGTCTCATACAAATGATCAAAGCCGTTCAATTTTTCAGAATAATTTTTTAAGGGTTCTTGAAAAAATCAACTCAGTTGAAAACTGGTAAAGACTCGATTGATTGATTCACTCGAACAGACCGAAAATTTAACAGACTTGTCAAGCTTTTACCGAGATCTGACTAAGCTAGTTTTTTTTCAGGAACTCTTAGAAAAATATTTCAAAAAATTTAACGGCTCCGATCATTTGTGTGATACTTCGAGGTAGGTCCAACACAATGGGATGTGACTGGTATGTGTTTGAGTGGGTGTGCCTGTAGACTTATTGGGCAGCAAAAGGTGAGTGAGTGCGTTGGCCTGGTATATAATGGTGCAAGGTAACAGTACAATGATTTGCTCAGTTGTGGTTGGGTGAAAAAGATGAAAGATTATGAGCTCTTCTATGGTTGGATTGTGATCGAAATTTCAATAGTATATTAGTTTTCCTTTTTCAATCCGAGGCAGTTTAAGCACACTTTGATTTTGTAACTTTGGATTAGGCCTGTCAATGGACCAGATTGGATCCGAATCCAATATCATCCGAATCCGAAGTAGCTCAAATCCGATCCGAATCTAAACTCGCAAAATCAGAAATAAAAAATCCGAATCCGAAAAACCGGATATCCAATCCGAAAATCCGAGTCCAATCCCGTTTTTTTCTTTTACCTACAGCATTTTCACAAGGCAGGGTCTCATTGCTCCTTTCTGCTGATATCTGGTCAAAAGTGTTGAGTTGTAAGGATTCCTTTGTTATCTTTTCTCACAGGCCATATCTAAGTCTAAACCCTCATTTGAACAATGCAACTTAATGCTTTCCAAATAACGAAACCAAAGGAATATGCAGAGTACGTGCCAATTTCATAAGTGTCGACTAAAAAAAGCACAAAAATTTTGGGTAGAGTACCGCACACATGGTGTCCGAGCATGCATTTCACCAATCCAAAAGTGTTTTGTTCAAAAGCTGCAACTAGTAATCGTGAGCATTGTGATCAACAAATTTTTGACCGAATAGACTAATTCATTTGAAAACCAAAAGTGTTTTGTTCGAATTTTTTTTTTTGTTAGCTCAGAGAGAAGATGTGGGGAGAGACGGGTGGGTTAAGAAAATAAAAAAATTTTAAAATTGATTTCGGATCGGATTCTTATTGGATAAAATCCAATAAAATCCGAATCACCGGATTCGGATTATCAGATTGGAGTTATTGGATTCGGATTTTTCTGGATCGGATTCGAATCGGATCGGATTAAATCCGGTCCATTGACAGGCGTACTTTGGATATATACAAAATAACATTGCATCTCGTGTCTCATGGCAATTTCATCAAAACTAAACTAGCATTTCACTTTGGGCCACTTTGAAGGCGATTACATAGTTGATGGGCTAATATGGAAAAATGTATTAACTGAGAACAATAATACACCGAGGCCACATTGCAATGAGTCAGTAGTTGAAGGGTTTAACACTGAAATACTATTTTTTGATAATCACTGAAATACTATTGACTGAGAAGAAAAATGGAAGCATCACTTGCAGATCGAAAATAATCAAGAAATGCATTTAATTTTAATGGTTTGATTCGTATTTGGCATCAATCGGTGCCCTTTTTCTTTTCTTTTTTTGCAACAAGAGCATCACTTGCAGAACGAAAATAATCAAGAAATGCATTTAATTTTAATGGTTTGATTCGTATTTGGCATCAATCGGTGCCCTTTTTCTTTTCTTTTTTTGCAACAAGCAAATAAAAATTAACCACGACACAAAAAGCCAAACAAACAAGCACAGGAAGCTGCACGTAAGCCCAAGTGCATGGGTTGATGTTTAGTCCTAGCTAGTTCATTTTGTCTTCTATGTTTAACTCTTTCCCCTTTCACCTTTACAAGCATTTTGCTCAAAATCTATTACTAGAATTCCTGGACACAAAAAGGATAACATTATATTTTGGGGGAAATGGACCAAAAACTAAAAGCCAAACAAGCAAATGAATAAAATCCCCATTTCAGCATTTTCTCATGGTTGGCTGTTATATTCTGTTTATCCAAATCCCCATTCTCTTTCTTCTTGATACAAGTAGGTCCAAAAACACCTGTAACAGAAAAAGAATAGACACAAAAAAAAACCCATCTACCTGGCTTCGCAGCACATTTTAGTATCAAAATTACAGCACAACTATATCTATATTGCATCAGAAGATATTCCTCGATATATTCTACGGGAAGCGTAAAAAATGCGACGGCTCAAATGAAACGTAACCATAGCTTTTCTATGAGACAAAAGTAGAGCATAGTACAAAGCAGATCATAGCAAGGATCCCGCTGGAAGATACCTAGTAAAGAACATAAAGAGCATATGATCTACCATTCTTACAATTCTTTCTCCGTTGATTCTCTACACTTCTATACCCAGGACTCGCTTCAGGCCTGATCTGTAAGCAATTCAAGTTGACGGTTAGAAACAAAGACATCTCGCAATGGTTCAAACACAGTAATCACATGCCATGCACTCTTATCAACTTGGTGAAAGACCTAAACACCCTCCACCCCTCAAACCACCTCTCTCTAGACACATATATATCTACACCAGCATCAACACAATCAGAGAATTATTTCCTACTAAAGTTCTTCTTGTTACCAAGACAACAACAAAACACAATAAACAAATTCAAACATTTGAGAGAGAGAGAGAGAGAGAGAGAGAGAGAGAGAGAGAGAGAGAGAGACGAGGCCACAATAAACAAAACAAATTCAAACATTTGAGAGAGGGAAGGAGGGAGGCCGAGAGAGATGAATGGTCTCGCATTTGCACAATTTAAACAAACACAAATCTTTCAACATCATTGTTGGCAAAAAAAAAAAAAAACACTCTTCCTAAATCCATCTATATGCATAAAGATGGGAATAGCATTCATGCATACCTGGAAGCCATCAAACTTAAACAGGTATTTAAGTCAAGAACAACTTCTATAACAAAAGAGCATTTTGCATGCCATATGCAGTTAAATAACAAAGCACATGCAAAACTCAGCTGAAAATATGTATTAGGACTCATCAAGAAAAAGAAAATAAAAGAAGCTCTCTCTCAGTTTTGTATCTGGCCTAAACTTTT
The DNA here is from genome assembly GCA_036023075.1 of Gaultheria prostrata. Classification (NCBI taxonomy): domain Eukaryota; kingdom Viridiplantae; phylum Streptophyta; class Magnoliopsida; order Ericales; family Ericaceae; genus Gaultheria; species Gaultheria prostrata. The sequence goes on along the minus strand of JAXBDA010004008.1, from coordinate 14,190 downwards.
GAAGGCAAACTTCCGGCCACAATTACCAACTGTATCCAATGACCAACTACTTGCCCCGCATACTCCAGTTTATTTAGAGAGAGCAAAACGATGGATGTGTTTGGATGGATTTTGAAAAGAAATTTTTGAGAAGAATTTTTGAGATAGTGTTTGGTTGAGTTTTTGAAAATGAGAATAATGAGTTAATGATTGGAGAGAGATAAAGAGAGAATGAGAATAATGAGGTAATGAGTAGAGAGAGAAATGTAAAAAATGATTGGATAAAGAGAGAATCTTTTTCAAAAAAAGTTTTGAAAATGAGGAAAAAAGCAAACCAAACAAAGCCATCATGCTACTCTAACTTTTCACAAAAAGATGAAGACTGTTGACGAAAGATAAACACTAGCAACAGCAGAGAATGTAAATGCTCATGTAATTTAAGTTTCCTCTATTATCCTACTTTATGACACATCCAATATCACACCAAGTTCTAACCACATGACCACATTACGGCCATATCACCCCAATAACAGAACCATACACCCACATGGACAAAGAAGATGAAATTAAAAATCAAAGGAATTGGCCTACCAAGTTTTGTTAGCGTCTAGTTCTAGGCATGCAGCGAAATTCAGCTAACAGAGCTATGTGGTCTGAAGACCATTCTGGAGAAGGAAGGGCAGTGTCTTTCCTCAAGCTATCCTCGTCCAAGAGCTCCAGTAAGGATTCCACAGTTAAAGAGTCGGCTGAAATGAAACATTGAATGAGTCATACTTCCTGATACTATGAGATCAAATCCAGCACAGAAGGTTCATTGCAATTTCTTATACGGCTTCAAAAAATGCCCGTCAAAAGAAGTACAAAGGTATCAAAGGAATAACACGGGAAAAAATGCCACGAGTATACCTGAATAAAATATGTAATCAAGAGTACCGATGAAATCCCTGGTGCAGTTTGTAAACAGGGGTTCATTTGTGGAAGGATCCATTCTCCTTCTATGTTGCTCTGAGCCAAGACCAACCCCCATTCTTGCAAAGGAAGAGTAAGCGCTCACCTGTTAAAGTAATATGCAGCAACCAGCATAGCCATCAAAATCCAAAACATGTTCCTCAACACCACCCCCTCCCACAGCAAACAAAACGTACAACAATGAAGAATTACACCTACAGAGCAAGGTTTTTTTTTTTTTTTTTCGGAATAGCGTACAGAGCAAGTTCTTAAATCACTGATTCAGATTTCTATCGAAAGATAAGTTACCAATGGTAGTTGATGTGCTAGTTTGCTGAGAGGGCGCAAGATTCCAAGAGGATCTACCACTAAATCAGGATGCATAGGATCAACCTTCCCCATTGCAAGAAGTGAATGAGGAGCACTGCAATAAAGTTAAACAGCACCTTCAAATACTCAAAATACCACACAGCTAACTTCAGAAGACTTTCTGAAAAAACTTTGAGATGTCCAACATATAAATATTGAATCATACAAGAACAACAGACGGACCTTCCAGGAATGGCATTAAAATCCCCACAGACTAACATTGGAATATTTGCGCTGGCAGCTATTTTTTCCAATCCTTTTAAGAGTGTATGAACCTTTAACAAAACACGAGCAAAATAAGATGTCTTGTCAATTGAGTACATAAATGAAAGCATATCAAACTAAAGGAAAATGGAAACTGAGTAATAGAAAGGAAATCAAATAAAGGAAAATG
>JAXBDA010004008.1:0-7500 GCA_036023075.1 Gaultheria prostrata | reverse complement strand
GATACGTAATAATGACAACAACATTTAGGACTCTTGCACGTCTTATTATTAATAAGTTCTTCCGGGGGTTCTTAATTTCTCTTTCATTTCTCTTCCTGCAGAAACTTTTTGTCCTTTATAGAAACTTGAAATCACATAGGAAAAAATATAACCAGTTTCATGAAATCTAGATTGTCATTGATGTATAGTCAACAACAGGTCCAGAGCTATATGGGACAACAAGGTCTCACAACTCAAAACTTTCGGACTGCAGATTCAAGAACATAGAAGAATGATGGATACTTGGATTCCACGACGAGGACAAACTTAACGGGCCCTAACAAGTCTAACTCGTCTATCTTCTGGGCCCCATAGTTGTCATTTGTCAAAGGCGAGCAAAGGCAATTGCCTAGGCGAGAAGTGCCTCAAGGCAGTTGTTGCCTTGACTGATGGGAGGCAAGGCGACTTGAACAAAACTGTGCCAGGGGGAGAAAGTCGTGAGAGGCAAGAAAGGCGACAAAAGGCTCACCTCTTTTAAATTCAATCACAGCCGTAAGATATAGGTTAACGTTGTCACCTTTAGTGATTCAGTCATCAGTCGACAATCTTTCCCTCCTCTCTCGAACAGCACCACAGCAGCAAATAGGTCACCCTTTGCAAACTAACCTCTCTCTCAAAAGTTGGATGGTTGTGTTTTGTTGATTTTGACGTTTTAGTTCTTTTCTATTCAAGAATTCTTGACTATCCGACTTTTGGTGGATCATTTTATGGATCTTTTGGATGTGCACTTTCTAAAATTCATTGGAAAGGGTATTATTTAAAGTATTACTGTATGCTATTTTTGCTATTCTTCTCGCTTAGGTCCGCCTCCTTTCGCAAAGGCCTTCACCTTGCCTCTCACCTAGACCCCAGCAGACTCTCACGCCACGGTGCGCCTTTCACAGCTAAGTGCGTTGCACACAAAAGTGAAGGATAATTTAAACTTTATCAGTAAGTACCAATGCCACGATTAGAAGGACAGAACGAGATTTGACTGCACGACGCATAATAATTAGGGCTTTGGCATGCCTGATTAACACTACTACTATAATAATCTTCATTTTGGAAGGAAGATTGACAAATAGACCTGGCTTTTAAACCTTAATTTCATATCGATAATCTGCCCTTTCCATTTCTGCAGAATAGCATCTTCTATGCATCATCCGAAACCTCTCGAGTCTTTACGTCCAATAAACACTCCTCATTTCAAGTACCAGATTCCCGGGGACTCACTAAAACAAATCCCTATAACATAAGTTCTAAATCCAGATATTCAACTATAAACCTCGAATTTACCCATCTTACAGCACTCATCTCCCGTAACTCCTCAAACGTCCAATCTACATACAATAATCCCTTCAGCATCATCGAAACCTTAGTCAAATAGCCCTTCAGTGGTAGGACCTTGTCTCCCGCTCTCTCTCAATCCTCCGCTCTCATGAATGTTAGTATTTTGCAATGTTTTCGAAAGACAGCTTTCACGCTCTCACTTACATTATGTAACTTGGATTGAAACGAATCAACTCAAACTAATTTTAAAAATAAAAAATAAATATATAAAAACAAACTCAGAAAAACAATCAATTGCAATAAATCAAAGCAAAAACCGAAAAGAGAAGTAAAAAAGTTGCTAACCACTTGTATCTCAAGAAGTGTCCATCGAGGGGAGCGGATTCGGGAACATCCTCGGTCGTAACCGTCTTATCGGGACGCCGCAAGAGCACGTAGGGCGTGAGTTCGCAGCCTACAATAGGAATGTCGGACGGAAGGTGCACTCGCAGCACGCTCAGCATGCTTCCCGCTCTCTCTCTTCCAAAAACTTTACAAACGGTGAACACAGAAACAACAACGATTCGAATCTAAACGGTTTCGATATTATACCTGACGGCGGATCCGCCATTACTTTACCTCGACGCCCGCCAGCCTTGCACCGTTTTCACAAAAACCCTAGAAATTTCAAAGAAGTATCTACGAATGCCCCCAGAACACAGACACAACGATAGAAATGGATGGATTCGAATGTCTATTGGAGTGATTAGAATAGGGTTGGATCGATTGAGATCGAAGAACAGGAGAGAGAAAGAGAGAGAGGGTTGGATTGGAGAGAGAGAGAGAGAAAGAGAGTCAGAGGGGGAATCGATTGATTGGTGTTAGGGTTTTACACGGATATGGGGGAGGAAGTAATGAGAGTCCGCTCCGCTCCTAATTGGTGTCGTTGGGTCGTCGCGTCTCTCAACAATTCTAATAAGGGGAAGTGAATTACGGAGACGGAAAAAACCGGAAATAATTACAGGCCTTTTTTTTAGTAACTAAAATTCTCCTATATGTACAGGTAATTGGTGATAAAAAAAAACTTTGCAGGTAATTTTCCCCATTTAGTTTAGAGTTTTTCTCTTTCCTCAGGCAAGTGCTACAGAGTATATTGTAATTTTAGCTTCTCATATTTTAGAGCATCTCCACCCTTATTCAAATTTAGATTCAAACTCAAATTTGAATTAAAATTATTTAGAACCCTCCTCCACTCATTATCCAAATCTATTTCAAATTTGAGTTTTACTCAAATATTTCACCAAATTTGATGTGAATCAAAATTTCAAGGTACTTTTGTTGCACTGCTACTTACTCTTTCCGTCATTCAATGTTGTGGATTAAATCTACACAGTATAATTTTAGTACGGATTGGAAGGAGGCATACCAAATCAAATTTTTACCCAAATTTGAATGAAATTTTGGGTAAGGAGTGGAGATGCTCTTACCTAGTTAAAAATAATATATATATATATATATCCAAGTGGCCCGAGGCCCTCAACAAATGCAAATGTAAAAGAGTAGTGATAATGCCAAAACGTTTTTTGATTGTACCAAAACTTTAATGCATAAAGAGTTTGTACTTTACACATGAGTACAATCATTTTATGCACTTGAGTTTAACACAATTAAAAACAGTTTTGGCATTAGCACTACCCATATAAAATACCTCAATGACTAATGACTATGTAGTTTTACCTAGCCATTGGAGTATATTATTTCCCTCTCTATCTTCTTCTGTCATCTCACTCATCTCCTCTCTCAATTAATTTTAATCAAAAAGAGAGGAAAGTCTTTCTCAATTTGGAGGAACAGATACTTTAATAGAAGATACGTAAATAGATACTATTGTTGTAGTGTTAAAATAAATGTGGGTTGATAAATTGAAAATGAGCACTATTCGTTAGCATTTTCGCTAAAAAATTACCTAACTTGTTGCACTTGCTCTTTAGTATGTTAGTTTAACTTTTGTTGTCTTTCTAATTGGTTCTCGATAGCTTAACACAATGATTGGGTTTTTGGTAGAAACAAAGAAAAAGTATCTTCGTAATCGTTTCAGGTAAGCGTTATTATAGTCTTCGCTGGTTGTTAGTTTCTTTTACCTTATGTAATGGCGAAAACACAGTATAGTGTAATGGTGTTATAAATGAAATTTTCTCTCTATTGACCCCCAAAAAAAAGGAAAAAAAAACAAAAAAAAAACTGAAAATTCTATTTTTTATTGCATTTTTTTGTTTTGCAAACATGAAGAAACTGAGGAAATAGCATTTTATTATTTATTTTATGAAACTAAATTACAAAATAAGTCAAGCAAGCAAAAAATAAATTTTGACATAATGTTCTACTCTTGCTACTAGACTAAATCAAACAGATATATTTATAAAAAAATCCTGTTAAAAAATGATGGTGAATATATATGGTCAAATTATTTTCAAAATTTTCTATAACATATCTAGCACCAGAATGTTTTTGTGAACAGATGCTAGATTTGTTCGATATTGTTTGATGCAAGTGGATTTCACAATAATGAAAGGGTCAAGCGAAACCTATATATCTCCAAACACATTTGTATTCAAATTTTTTAGAAAACAAACTGTACACGTAATTATGTTCATCTTATATTTATTGTTCTTATTATGTGATAAGAAACACTCTCATACAGAGTAGATCCCAGGCCGATAAATGAATCATGTGTGTTTTTTTATAAGATGGGGGTTATGAATTCAGTTTCGTCCTCCTTTATGCAACTCTCATTTCACCACGACTATCAAACAAATGAGTAATGTATTACAACAACAAAAAAAATCTTCGATTATTTAAAAGTTAATTTTCCTCATGATTACATCTAGTATTTGGAGCACTTTCTTTTCTTTTCTTCTCTTCTTATTTATTTATTTCCTGATTCTTCCATTTATTTTATTAGTTCCACTACTCTTCCAACTTCCAAGTACTGAGACGATGTGGACCGAATAGCTTACCTTGGGTTAGTGATGAACTGGATTGGGCCTTAACATGAGTCTGGGTATTTTCAACTAGGCCCATTTTCGGCCCATGGTTCCCAAAGACCAATGAGTAGTTCATTTTTGTGCAAGGGCACATGAAAATAGTTCGATACACATATAGACAAGACAACACGGAGAGGTATCCGTGCGTCATATCCGGGCCGTCCAAAAATGTAGCGAACGGCTCGGATTGAAACACATTTTTTTTCGGAGAGAGAAATTCCGTAACCAAGTAAGAGTTGCAATTGAGTTTTGTGGTCTCCGAAAAGGTGCACATTGTTGTAACCTTATTTCGTTTATCAAAATCGAATTGTATTTTTATTGTTTGGACTACATTGTTTGTATTTTCATTGTGTGTCGTTCATGCAAATGTAAGTCTGATAATGCATGTATATTTCCATATGCACATAACAAGACTAAAATCTACGCATGCAATACGTATTCACAAAACAGAATTCAGGTTCCATATTATGTGATTGTTGTCTTTGAAAGGCTAACTTTATTTTTGTACAATTATTGCCCTAGGGATTTGTAGATATGGATCCAAAACTATTGAAATTTCGTGGCAGCTTGAAGTTGAGGGTAAGTTTGAGCTGGAGATGGCTTATGGTGCTGAAATTCATTCGGAGGCTCTCGATCTAGCTTGTGACGTTACCAGGAGACATTCCAATGGTTAGTTTTGTCTGTTTCTTGTGCAAGTTAACCTTTATGCAGTTTTTTAGAATGTTTGTTAGAATCAAAACACTTATTATTTTCGATGTTGGAAAATATCTTTTGAATTTTCTAGTTATTGAGTTATTTTATAGAAATTCTCGCAAAACCATCTTCGGAAACCGTCAACAAAAGCAATTCTATGTTTCTCTAAAATGAACTCAGAAAACAGGTTTTATAATCTGTTATCAAACACTTTGATCTTCACTAATGTTTGTTATTTTGTCATTTCTGGTTTTTCGCAGTTTTATTTGCTAATGAAGAAGTTTGTTCCGACAATTTTGAGGATCTGCTCCGAAAAAAAGCATTCTGGCTGGTGGAGAATCCCTGTTTGAATTTGAGGCACGAACTCGACACAGATGCAGAGGAGAATGCTTTGGATACGGATGAATACTTGCTGTGTCGTGCCCTTGTTGAATTGGAGGAAATAAACAAAGAGAAGGATAAAGGAAAAAGATTTTGGATTCCTCGTGTGAGTATTCGTCTACTTTCAACTTTGGTAGATTTCCACTAAGAAGACTTGATGCACAGTTAATGTGGTTTGGAATTCTTTTTTTGATGCACAGTTAATGTGGTTTGGAATTCTTTTCTTACAGTTACAAAAGGAATATCAAGATTTGATGTACATGTGGGATACGTTTATGAGAAAGTCAAAACCAATAGTAATGTGGAGGACGAGAGGTGAAGAACTACACATGTTAGAACAAGTGTGCGAAGGGCTGGTTTCTGGTATACGCAAGGTTGAAGCAGATAAGAAGACTGAAATGAAACCTACTTTTGGGATGGCTCAGCGTTTTAGTTCTCTTGTAACTGAGCTTCTTCTAGCAACAGATAAGAATCACAAACAAAACCTTGCTGTTACTCCACGTATAGTTGGTGATGACTTGTAATTTTCTGATGTTTTGACTGGTGTTATCAGATGCTGTTTGGGCATTATTTTCTTGCTTAATGACAATTTTTTTTTGGTTTGGGTGAGATGACTCTTGGTGCAGGTAGCAAGCCCCCTTGACTGGGTTTCCAGCTTCTTGGCTCTTTTGCAGCTCCGAACCTCCGTTGCAGGGCCTGGAATCAAGATTGGCTGAGAGATTAATTGGACAAGATCATGTTAGCTTTCTGATTAACCAGGCCTTGTCGAGGCAGAAGTCTGGAATTCAGAATCATCTACCGCAAAGAGAAGGAACGAGTCAATAAAATCTACTTATTGCGGCGAGACTTCTTTTCATTGATGAATCTGCTGAATGCGAAGGGTGTGGTAGATTTCAGCTGTGTTGCTGACACAGTGCAGAAGTTGCTTAATGCAGTGGATGTTCTCTTAAGCAATGAAGTTGATGCCCTTTTCATACCCAATCAGTGTATACTGGTACTGATTATCTCAGCTGTGATTTTGATCCCAGTGGATAGGTAACACTATTTTTAAAAGCATTCCCTGGAATTTTGCATTCATTCTTATTTACAAAGTCTTATTGTAGGAAACTTCAAACTGTTCCAATGAGGAGACAGAGTCTCTAGACAAAGAGAGGCCAAGCACGAGGCCTATGAATCAAGTCCGAGGCCTTTGCATGTTATTGGCCAGTAGAGTGGTCGGACAAAATCAGGCAATTGATCTTGTAGCAGAGGCATTGCTGAAATCTATTCTTGCTCCTCATGATCCGCCACATCGACCTACTGTTGTGACAGACCACGAAGTAAGAGAAAACAAACCAACAAGCGAAAATCAAGGACACAAAGATTTACGTGGTTCCCCCCAAAGCACGAAGCTCTAAAGGTACGTCCACGTGCGAAGAGTGATAGAGGATTCACTATAAACGGGAAAGAATACAAAGAGCCGGCTATACCCGTAACTCCAATTGAAACACCCAAAAGATATCTAGGGACAAAGTCTCAAGATCACGAAAGAGACAAGCAAAACCCTAATATCCAATCCCAAGAGTTAAAGACAAAAAACCCTAGGAGGCCACAAGGCTCCTATTTATAAGAAAATACGAGAAGAAGACTAAAGCCCTAAATCGCCCGAGAGTTGTTCTCGGTAGCGCTACATGGTGTAGCGCTCGGTTAAGCGCTAGGTAAGCTCTCGGTAGCGCTACACCAAGAATGGTGTAGCGCTCCTGAACCTTCTGTTCACAAATCTTCTTCCCCTTTGCCAAATTCAAGGCACAATTCCAACAATTCTCCACCTTGACTTGAATTCTATTAAACTCAACACCATAGAGCAATCCTCTCGCAACACCACTCTTCTCCAAACACCCTTCGTGGGGCAGCCCCTAACGGGGCGATCACCAATGGCAAGAACGAACAAGGCTCAAGCACAACTGCTTGACCTTGCAAACGCGACTTAGAAAAACTAGCCGCACATGCCTCCAAACTGAGCCTCCATCTTCAACTAGGCACCACCCACCCGACACATTCTTCAAGAATGCAAACGAAGATCCGCTCAAGCTCCACCCGGAGCTAAACACTGAAC
>JAXBDA010004007.1:0-31239 GCA_036023075.1 Gaultheria prostrata | reverse complement strand
TCTGGAGCATATACAGAGGCTTAACAATTATATTGGAAAAAGGTCTCTCAAAAGTCCAAATAGAATCAGATTCCCAGACGGCGGTCCTCCTCTTCAACGACGGTGTAGGCCCCAATCACCCTCACAGAAATTTTATCAATGATGGAAATTATCTTCTAAGGAGAACAGGGAGTACCCTCACACACATTTACCGGAATGCTAATCAATGTGCTGATTTCCTGGCTGGAATGGGAGCGGAGCAAGAGGAAGAGTTGGTGGTGAAGGAAGTCCCTCCTCTGGCCATACGAGAGTTCATGATAAGGGATGCCCTTAACATTCGCCAAGTTATTGATTAGCTTGTGTTTAGTTGTTGTTATCTCTGCCATGGGTTGTAATAGGCTAGGTTTTCTAACTCTGCTGTGGACGATAGTTCCCCGTTAAGTTCTATTATATTTCCGATTAACCAAAAAAAAAAAAAAAAAATGATACTTATCCCACATTGATTGGGCACGACTTAACACTAAGTGTAAAAACTAGAGAAAAACTTAGGTGCCGGCTGGGTACCACATGGGTACATGGTGGTACCCAACGTGCATTTCGATAATTCAAAATTGTTTCGGATTGTTCAGATTTTAGAGAGAGAAAGAGGACGGAGAAAGGAGAGAGTAAGGGGAGCGTGAGGAAGAAATTTAAGCCCTCCAAAACATGCACTTTTTAACAGCCAAGAAACTGACGCTCAATTCAAAAACCCATGAAGAAAGTTCATTACTAAAATTGTATCCCCAAAAACAGTACACCATTAGTAAGTACCAAAAGCACCAAAATACCCAAAAATAAAATAAAAATCAAAGTCCATACTGCATATGAAATATAAAATCAAAACAAAGTCCCATGTCCGGTATCCAATTCAGAAGAACACATGAAGATCAGAATGAACCAGAGGTGATTGCCACTGCAAACACAGCGTGAGAGAGAGTAGCTTTGAAAAGAAGTTTCGGATTTTTCTATTAGGTTTTCATGTCCTTCATTGTATTTTTGCTTAGGAATGCAATTTCTATTCGGTTTAGAGAGAAAAAAAAAAATTGGGTTGAAATAAGACCACTTTAAAAAAACTTTAATTTTTTTTTTATCATACGATCGATACACATCATATGAGCAGGGGTTAGTGGGAAATTTAGTTAGTGTAGCAACCACGTCTCCCACAGACTCGAATCTCATATCTCTCTTGACAGACAAGGGATATAAGTGTACAACCATATGGGTTATAAGTCACATCTTAAAAAAATAACTTACGGAGTATCTGTTTGTAAATTTTACGAAAGTGCTGCCCTTTGTAAATTAACATAAAAAACTAGAAGTATTTTTTATACCCTTTTGGGAAGAGTCGATCTAGAACTACAGTATTTTTTTTAATCCTTTGGGGAAGCTTCTAGATCAATGGGCTTACAATTTAGACCAATGGAAAACTGTCGTCACTTGTAGATTTTTGGATGTTGATGCTTGTTGCATCTATATAGCTTTTTTGGCTATTCAATCATTATTTCTGGTTAAATTTAGGCTTTTTTTTTTATTTTATCTTTTTGATCTTTAAAGTATTAGTGAATTGTCAATTTGGTCCCCAATTTTAAGTAATAACTAATTTAGTCCCCAACATTTAAAATGAACAATAAAATATTCTATGCGATTTGAAGGGGCATTTTTGTAAAGCAAGTGGTATAGTGGAGGGCAATTAAGTCGTGCAATAAAGAGTTTTGGCAGGAACAAAAAGGGTTTTGGCATTATCAGTTGCCAATAAATATGTAGTTACTAAAAATTCATGCCCAATAATGAATAATTGCAAAAAATTGAAGTCCAAGATTCCATAAAAATAAAAACCTAGTTCATCCAAACAAACTAAATCCTGATTCATGTACATTCCACTTCCGGTTCATCTAAAATAGGCATTGCATGCATAGTTCATCCTAAACCGACTTCATATTTCATAGTTCATCCAACTCAATCAGGCATAAGATTAGGTTTTGCAATCGGATTTCTTGGTTAGTGCCCGTTAAGTGCATACACACTTACCCCCCCACAACAAAAAAAATAAAGGTACTACATACATAAAGGAGCTAGAATATACAAAAGGCAAAAAAGAAAAAAGTAATGCAACCTTTATTCTCCTATACCTCTTTGTGCAATCTGCAAAATGTTACGACTTGTAATGATTAATGTTAGGATAATCCTATATGTACAGGAAAAAAACGCACAGAAAAGGTACAGACCAGCTCTAGGACCCATTTTTGGGTCCCATGCGAACGATCTGAACCGTTCATTCATCTTAGAATAATTTTCCAAGGGGCCCCGCAAGAAATCAACTCAATCGGACGTGCCTAAGTGCTCGATCCGATTGAGCTGATTTCTCGCGAAGCCCCTCGGAAAAATTATTCTAAGATGAATGAACGGTTCGGATCGATTGTGTGGGACCCAAAATGGGTCCCAGAGTTGGTCTGTACCGTTTCTGTGCGTTTTTTTTCTGTACTGCTAGCAAGGTCCATTAATGTTACGCTGATTTTTTGTTTTTTATATATGTTATGGTGCCTTTACTACTTTTTGTTCGTTATACTAGTATTTTGTCAAAATTTGACAAAAACGCTTCAATTTTGTCGAAGCCATCTTTTTATTTTAATCCATCTCGGCCATTGAATCCATGATTGGATTAGTTTGGAAGTAATTCGGCCTATGGGCCCAAAGTCTATAAAACTTTTGATTTTTTGGGCTTCCCTCAGTTGGGTCTTTTAAGCCCAAAACCTTGACTTCAATTAGTACCATGTGGGATTTGTATTGGTCCTCCACCAATTGAATTTTTTCTTTTACTCCTATATATATAGGCACTCAATATTTTAGTTTCATAACATCACAACAAAGAGCAATTCCCCTCTCTTTTTTTCCTCAAAATTCTTATTTAGTGTGAATGAGTAAAACCTGGTTCAGTTTACTGAGTTATTTTAATATAATTTTGCTAAAATTACATAGTCGTTATATCGTGGGAGACAGATACCGACGATAACCTCGAGCACCCTCGTGATGGGGCGAATATGTTTTAAGAAAAACTATTGGACACAGGGTTACGGGACTCGGTATAATTTTTTCAATCAGTTTAATCCAATTTATGATTATACTAGTTTTTTTTTTTCATTGTTTTCTTTTGATATTGCGAATGCGACTTACACAAGATATAAAATAAGGAAAGTGAGAGGGAATATCAAACAAGCCTCTTATTTCATTTATTATTGCATAATTTAGGGCCACTTAAATAATCATCCTCCAGCCACCTTGAAATTATGTTTTCATCCTGTGTTTTTTTTGGAGTTATGTTTCCATGCATCCTGACATTCAAATAAACCCAAAATTGCCCTTTATTATATATATATTGAGGACTAAAATGAATTTTGCATATACGAGGGGGAAAAAGTGGATCGATTTCAATATTTTGATGTCCTCCCCTACAATTAAGGGATTTGGGGATAATTGTCAATCCCTAATATTTCTCTTTACCAATTGTCATTCAAAAAACACATCTTCATTCCAGAAACCATTCTTCATTCCAAAAAGTCACGCCTTACCACTCGTCCTCTCTCTCTCCTCGCCGTCGTCATCCCAAATCGGTCTCAAATCGTCCACTATAGCTGTCCATCCGTGGTTCGAAGATTTCAGCAATAGGAATCATAAATTGGTCCCAAAGCGTCCACCTTCGCCGTCCCATTTCGTGGTCCGAAAACTACACCACTAAGTGTCCCAAATCGTCAGACCAAATTGCTTGTAATTTTTTTTTTCATCCTTGATATTGAATCTTTTGTCATCTCCAAACATATGTACAACATCATCTGTTTGATAAAACGCAGGAAGAAGATCAAAATTGGAAACTGCTGCAAGCAAATTATATGAAGGTTGGAATTGGTGGAGATCAGAACTAGGTTGCCAGCTTTGGAATGGGCTTAAAGTGTCCAGAGAAGTCTTGTTTTAGTTTGCGAACAACCCTTTTAGACTTTTGTCACCTAATCTTTTTGATTTTGCTGTATTTTTTTTAGAATTTCACATGAGTTTTGTTTAGTTTAATTCTGTAAGTGGTTGGATCTAAAAAAATTCATTGGGGTAAATTTTATCGTAAGTGTTTTACATAATATATACCATATTTCGAGTTTTTTCCCACACTGTTGTAGGTTAGTGTTAATGTTCTTTGGATGTATTTACCATGATTTCTAGTGGGTATGTTTGTGGATGGTGAATATTGGTTACTAATTTACCATGATTTCTGGAAAATCAATGGTACGATAGATCCTTTGGTAAATCAATTTATCACCAGTATTTACCATGATTTTTTACACAAGTAATTTTTATCATTTTTTGTTGTATTTTTTTTAGAATTACACATGGGTTTTGTTTAGTTCAATTCATGGTGCAAGTGGTTGGATCTGAAGAATTCATTGGGTAAATTTTATCATAAGTGTTTTACATAATATATATCATATTCTGATTTTTTCCCCTTTACAGTGCTTGAGGTTTCTGTTAATGTTCTTTGGCCGTATTTACCATAATTTTCTGGTGGGTATCTTTGTGGATGGTGAACATTGGTAAGATATTTACCATGAAAAAAAGATTTCTAAAAGTTTCTTTTATTTTTTACCATGTTTGCTTTTTGTTTTTTATCGAAATCTTATGTGATATTGTTTTTTTTATCAGAATCTTATGATCATTGGTAAGATATTTCAAGTGTTTTTTGCCACAAAACTGAGATTTGTTTTGATATCTTGGAAACAGTATCATCCCCTAATTTTGAATCTACACAAATTCAAAAATTTCTTGATTTTAGGTAAGTGAATCATACACCTCCCATTTCAAAACTTCCTTAATTTTAGGCATTATCTTTCAAGAAAAATTTGAAAGATAAGTAATTGATATGCAATTCAAATTTCGGAAATCCCTAAACGGAAGGAAGTAAGTGTCATTTGTTAATTCAACAATTTTTACCATGTTTCCAAGTCATTAGACATTTTTTACCATAAAAAAAAACAGGTTAATATAAGACAAATGATCCATTACTCGGCAATCATGGTAAAAAATACTATGTACGTTACAGAAAACACGGTAAATCATAGTACGAAATACTCTAGATCCTGTTATTTATGGAAGGTGGAGGAAGATCATTCTACAATTTGAGTTCCCTCAAGAATTCAAAAAGCCCGCAATTAACGTTACTGGATATTAATGCAATCCCATTAATTTAGGAAATCATATATACTACATAGTTTTCAAATCTCCATAATTCAAATCATCTCACCTTTTCAAATCTCCATAATTTTCGGAAATACCTTTTTTTATTTTGAGTACATATGTCACAAGGGTAAAACTGGTAAACCACACTTAAAGAGGATGAAAACATAACTATGAATAGTGACTGGGATGAAAACGTACAGAATGTCCAAAAAAAAGGATAATTATTTAATTACCTCCATAATTTATGTTTGGTGGCTTGCAACTTGTCAAGCTATTTCAAAGAGAATCAACCCAAAACTATAAAAAATTTGAACTATCAAAATACGACTATGTAACCATCCAAGGCCCTAGTAGCAACCATGCATGTGCAATGTGTGTGGTGACCATCGCAAGTGTATATGCGTTCTTGTATTTGTAGGTGGAATGAGAATTTTTTTAATAAACATTATCCGCCAATTATAAAAACAATAATTTTTACACTCCTAGTCGAACTTTTTTTGTTATCTTTATTTACATGAAAGTGTAAAATTGCCATCATATGAAAAAGGTCACTCAAAAGGGAAGGATGGTATAACTATTTCATGTAGTAAATAAGAACAAAAAAAAAGTGCAAATGAGTAAAAAATACCGTGAAAATCATTTCCTATTATGAATCCTCCTTATTTCTCCTTATTTTCATTTCAAATATTCAGTATTTCTATTTTGTACGCATCGTGCCATTCAATTCGTTAAGCCCAAACCCATGCCCACATTACCAGTGAAGTGAGATAACAAACATGAGTTTGAGTGCTCACCTTCTCTCTCCATTCCCACCACCACTATCCAATCACTCTCCAACCGCTAGAAACTCCCTGCACCATCTAACCCAGTCATCCAATCCTCAAGAATTCCACATAAAGCCCTCTCTGCTAAACAATCTACTCTCCTTATCCCTTGCTTTGGCCCTAACTTCTCCTCTACCTTCTGCAGCAATCCCTTCTCTCAACTCTCCACCTTCTTTGCCCACCACTCCGTTTTCTCAATCCAAGAACTTGCCTACTGGATTGGACAATGGGTAACTCCTGAATCTCATTGCCTTTAATGGGTTCATATCTGTTTGCTAATTTTAGGTTATTAAGTGTTTCGTTCCCATTACCGTTAATGAGTTAGTCTGAATTTGCTAATTTAGGTCATTGTATATGTTTAGGAGTGACTAGGACCTGTTGCATTTATGGGTTTATCTCAATATGCTAACTTAGGTCCGTGTTCATGTTTAGTACCCACTGCGATTTAATGGGTTCATCTAAGTTTGCTAATTTAGGTAATTGTATGTTTAGCACCCCTTACCTTTTATGGGTTCATCTTAAGTTGCTAATTTTGGTCATTATTTGTGCACTACTGCAGTACCCATTACCTTGAATGGGTTCACTTCCGTTTGCTCACTTTTTTTTTAGGAAATGTACTCTTTCATTGAAAGACCCCGTTGCTCTGGAATCTTGGGTAGGAATAGGAAAAAAATTATTAGGAATCAAATTCCTAGGTATTTTCTTGAGTGTGAATTGGAATATGATAACTAGGAAACAAATTCTCTGATGTCTTTCGGCTTTGATTTGGGGGCATGGTTCTGCGACAAAACGTACTTGTAGCTCCTTGGTTCTTGGAGGTTTAGGGGGGCCACTCTCTCAGTGGTATTTTGAGAGCAGCCATTTTGTGCATATTGCCAAAGGTTAGGTCAGTCTCCAATCATCCCCGCCCATACTCCCAATGATTGGGGGCTAGATGAGTTATGTTATTGTTGTTGTATTAATGATTGAGCCGGGAATCTAAGATTTCCATGGGATAAGGGATTTGGACCCTTTTTTATGGGACTAATATTGAAAGGATGTATAATTTCACCGGATAAATAATCTCACTAGATGAATAATAATGGTATTAATAGTACCATATCTGGGCTTTTGGGTTTGGGCTTCAATGTTTGTATTGGGTATGCCTCTTGATGTTTTGGGCTTCACTATTGTTTATTCTGGCTAGGCCTTTAGGTGTTTTGGGCTTTGCCCTTCAGGTGTTTTTTGGGCTTTGACCCATGAGGTGTTTTTAATTTCTTCAACCTCCGTTGGAGTCCCCTCCCCTCTCCCTCAAACTTGTCATTGTCAAGTTTCACTAATAAAACTTTATTGTTGAAGAAAAAAAAGAAGAAGAATACCATATCTCCATGGCAAGTCCCCATGGTATTGTATATTTTCAGGGCCGACCCCGATGTTTGACTTGCCTGAGCCCGGCCCCAAGCTTGATTGCCCACCTGCTAAATTAATTGATGGGCTGGGCCTATGGCTACAAACGAACTGAGCTGTTCGCGAGCAGCTCGAGGCTCTGCTCAAGAACGGCTCGTGATGTAAACGAAAGAGCTCGAGCTTGGGCTTTTGGCTCATTTTCTAAATATACCGAGCTCGATTTTGCCGAAGATCATCTCGGGATAGCTCGCAAATTGAGTACTTAAATTAATATATGAAAATTATTTATTATTTATTACTAGATTATGTAAACATAATTGCCATTGACAGCCATCAAGGTTGTAGTCATGAATGCCCTAGTAGGAAGATGTTATAAGCAGCACTCCACTAAGAAGCTGTATAGAAAGAAAGAATGCCTCTTAACAGGTGGTTTGTCGATGTGGGAGAAATGAACACAAAGCAAACGTGTTTCTTTTTCTTTTAGTCCCACATCGAACTCTTACATATGAGAGCAATGCAGAACACGTAATAAAAGAGAGAGGGTTGGTCCATTAACCGCTGAACGCTGAACTGGGCTCAAACCTTGGGTTGGGCCTCTTGTTGTAATTTTTTTTTTGGGTTCACAAAGATATACTTTTTGTTGCCCCAGTATGGGCGTTGCCTAAGCCCGGGGCCTTGCTGGGCTTACACACCTGGGCTAACCCCGTATATTTTACACTTCGTGCGAAATTACATATGTGAGGCATAGTTAATCCGGGTCATAAAATATTTTAAGCAAACAACAGATATTTGGTCAGCTTGGGTATGTAGTACGATTTGATGCTCATATCAATCAAACAAACATCCCTTAGTATCATGTACCCTTTAACTGGGTCATATCAGTTATCTTATTCACATTCTAATATTTTTGGTGTTCCTGACTTGATGTTACTAATGAATCACTGTTTTGTTCTTTCAGGAAAATCAGACCTTGTCCATCAATAAACCCAAGTTGTGTGTCAACAAATCCACAATCATCCTCATTTGCATTCCCTTGGAGTATTCCTGAAAATAGTTCAGGCAATGCTATTAAGGTCTAGATTACCTACATGTTTTCATTTGCATTAAGTGATGATCTTTTGTAAATCTGAACTTGGTTGTTTATGCTTTTGTGTGTACTGCAGAAGCTGGAAGATGCTATTCTGGAGACACAGAAAAATGCGAAGATACAGATTGTTGAAGATATCCCAGATGGTAATTGGACTGACCTCAACCCAAACTAGATGCATTAGAAGTTGGATAAAAATATTCACATGGCCATAGTTTCACATGTAGAGGTACATAGGCATGCTGTGTGTGGGTTTTGTGCAGATGTAAGATGTTGTTCCCTATGGGAAACTTGAAAATCTTGAAGCAATTTGCTAGTGTCAGTATATTAGCTTCAAAGATTTGAAAAAAGTGGCTTAAGAAGTGGAAGAGATGTTGAAATAGAGTCACATAAGGATTTACTTGTATTTAGTGTCACTACGAGTAGGAAAATTGGTATTGTTACTTTATCTGTATCTTCACTGACATGGAGTCAAATCTAGGCCAATATTTGCAAGCAGAGATTGATGGAGGGTTTGGCCGAGATGTGCTTGAATTTTTGGTGAAAGGAGACAAGGTTGCTTATAGATGTATGGCTACAAAGGTGACCTATATATATCCTTTCACGACAGCCTTGGGGGATTCAAAGGGACAAGAAGAAAGAATGAAGAAGATCCTGGACCAGTTGGGGTGGTTATCTCCAAGTTTTGATTCCATGGATTTGAACTATTGAGTTATGTAATTATGTATTTTACATATCTAAGTTGAATCACCCCCTTAAACAAACAATTCCGATTCATCCAATTTAGGGCATTTGTTACTATTGACTTGTAGTTATTCTTTGCTACTAGTTAATTCTCGGTTCAAATTCCAGGCAACCCATTGTCATATTGAGAACATATGAATAGAAATATGTATTGTATTTTCCACTTCATTAATTTGCAAAAATTGGTTGACGGGAATGTAAGTCATGTTATATTGTTGTTATATTGTTGAATAACAATCCTTCCATTATCTATTTATGAGAATACATGATCCTGGGATCCCAGAGAGTGTCACGGCAGAAAAGCTCAATTTTTGTATATGCTAACTTCTTGTCATCCATTACTTTGGATTTGCTTTGATTAAGCAACTTTGCTTGCATAACTTTTTTGGATGTTCATACGACGTCGATTGATTGCTTGTGTAGTGGTTTAAGAATATCCGATGGTCTCTGATAATCCAGTACGCCGGATGTGCTACACTAGCTGCCCGCCGTCATACTCAAACTTGTGTTTGTTATGACTGCTAGCTAAGTTTTTGTCAGTATGGGAACTGGTCTAATAAGGTAAATACAAAGGAAATATTGACAAAATATCAACCATCTAAATCAAATGGTTGTGCATTGTGGTTTGTTAGGCTTGCTATATAAAGTGCCTAAAGTGTTAAATTTGAACTTCCCACTCAGCTGCAACTTTTGGAAACTTCACGAATTGTTAAAACTGATGAGTTTTTCATGGCCGCACCTGATATGCTATAGCTAGTTACATCGATCTAATTGTGTCAAGCAGCATTCGGAGTAGCTGATTAGTTTCGATATAAATGAGCAATCTTGAAAGCCATTGTCACTCTTTTAAATATTAGTATGACACAGGACAATGCCTTGTTATCATACCTTTCTGTGAAATCTAAGGAACGAACATGGAACGGAACTCTCCCTCTTTGGATAAAATGCAAGTAGCACTCCTGTTTCTTGAATGCAGCCCTCTTGGATGGATATGCGTGGAAATTGAAGAATTTTAGGGGGGATAACTCAGAGTCGGGATTCTGCGCATCTCGATTAATTCTTGGGGATCAATCCCACCATCCACTAGTAAGGCGTCTAATTAAAATCGAGACAAAGCTCTGTACGAGATTTTCAAAGATAATATGCATGTGTCCTTCTCTCCTTCCTGTTTAGTTGTTTTCAACCACCTCCAGGGACCAGAAGGTATAAAGAGTAGCTGAAGACTGAAGTAATATGTCAAAGAGTGGTAGATGAGTTGGTGAAGTTTTGAATTATAGCCTGGAAACATCAATCTTGTCTTTTCTTCTAAGAAGAAATAGTTGCATACTTGTTACTAATAGATTGTACCATGATTTGAATGGTTTGTTTGATTGGACACTAAAAAGGTTTTGCTTGGTTTTTTAGACGTCCAATTTGATGAACCTTGTACGTTTAGTGGATGTGATTCTATGATTTCTATCAAGCTCATTTGATTACAAATACCTCCAAAAATGTGAAAATGTGAAATTTCTTGCCTTCGGACAAGAAGAGTGATCATCAGCATTGTTTCAATGTACAACACATTCGAAATATCAGAAACCATGTTAGGTTCAAATGATTTGTGATGGTGTTTCCTTAGTCTGGTTTCAGAACTTTCTTTTTGTCGTCAGTGGGTGTCCGAAAATTAACGACCAAACAGACATACAGGGTCCTAAGTTTTTTACAGTTGGAGTCTAATCTTCAAGCTCAGAGATTAAGCCGTTGTTAGCCATGTTTTAGTCGACCAACATATTACTGTTTTAGAACCTAACTACTTGCATTCTGATCTTTTGCTCAATCAAATTGCATAATTTTAGCTAGTTCGCACATGGGTGAGGATCGGATCCGAATTATTTTTTTATTTTTTATTTTGAGTAAAAGGTTGCAAAGGGGAGACCAAGTTGCAATCCCTTGGTGAATGAAGAGGGCTCCCAACTGGCATGTTCAACTAGTGCGCCAATATTATGCATTCAAGAAGTCAAGTTCACTGGAACATTTTTACGGAGTAACCACTATCCATGGGAGGATAGTCCGTCATTATAACCTCACTAAGCTGCAATTTAATTAGATAAAGAATGCTCATTTCACATCATCTAATTCACGAAAGACTACTATCCGCAAGTCGAATTTGGCCTCGTATATACCACTTGCCGTCTTGGCCCTCCAGTGGTAAATCGGATCCGAATTTCGTGTTGGAATTTGCTCATTTTAGGTAATAGTTTAAGTAAACTTTAAGGCATGCCGTGAGCACTTACTACTTAAAGGCCATATCTAAGCATATCATATTTTCAAGATCCCACGTTGAGCATTTTTTAATGTTAGTTTTTCAGTTGCGTGTAAAATAATCATTTGACCTATCAAAAATTATACTAAATTATTGGCCAGCCTTGATTTGATCCAATTGTTTGACCATCAAGTGCAGGAAAAAAGGTGGTAGATACTAGTCAATCTACAGGGGTCTCGATCGGCTCGAAGTTTTTAACAACTTTGGAGTCCCAAACCAGAAAAATTGACATAATTTTATCTGTTAGACTTTTCTTTCCTACTTTGATTCTCAGTTGTTACTCTGATTTTTTGGAAATCCTTTTGTTGCTTTTTTTATTTTCCATCATTGAGACGAATCAATAATCTATAAAAACTTGACGCAAAATTAAAAAACGCGAAAAAATTGAATAGACAAAACTACAAAATCGAAAATTCAATGGTCGTGAACAAAACTAGTACTACTAAACTATGAACTTTTCCCACAAAAAATTCTTTTTATGAACCGATCGAGAACATACATGAAAATATCTTCGTTTTTTTTTGTTTTTGTTTGATTGTTTGCTTTAATTTTCTTCAAAACAATGGTTTAAAGATATGCAAGGATTACATCTTTTTTTCCTCTCTTGCTAATAACAATAAGCTTTGTCCAGACTTATACTTCCTCCGTTCCAAAAAGAGAGTCGCGTCCGCAAAACAATGATTTAAGAAAATATTTTTGAAAAAAAATTTCCAACCCCTTTTTTCAAAGTTAATATCGATGAATTTTTCAATTTGTGAAAATAAATTCCAATTGTTTTGACAAAAATATATTTTATTGAAGTTTTCTTTTTGCGGACCAACTCTCTTTCCGGAACGGATGGAGTATTTGTGATTTTGTGTTGAATGCAGAAAGGCCTTATTCTAGCTAGATTTATCAGTTAAGTAGATCCGGAGATGAGACCAGTTCACATTCAGTTTTGTTATTGTCAAGTAATCGAGTTCAGTTCAATTTTAGATTTTGTAGGCCTCTCTTTGGTTCATAACCATCGTTTCTTTTGTAGAGCTCGTCGAGTAGAATGAACACACCCAAAATTAGCTATGATCGAATATTGATATTTATATGAATAAAAGAGATTTGTGTACATTCATTCTATTCAACAAGCTCTACAAAATAGTCAACGATTGTTGTGAACCAAAGAGAGGCCTACAAAATTCAAAACAAGATTGGACAGCCGAGGGGCGCACAACACCCCCTTTCCTGTCCATATATTGTGAGAGGGAGGAGGAATTGAAGTACAAATAATTTCTCTAGTATGTAACTATGGAAGATGCCTCAAATTCTCTGTACCCAAATGTTATAACAGCGTGTTTCGGCATAATTTTTTTAGGTGGATGATGTGAAATTATATTAAAAATAAAAAGATTCACTTTATTTAAAAAAGGATTCGAATTCTTGTAAAGATTGGTATGTATTCAATGAAGGACCAATACTTTCGTTTTGCAAACCGACTAACCGAGACTATGTTTGAATGGCCAGAATTTTCAAGAGGAATGGAAATGTGATTATGAAAAAATTAATTTTTCATGCCTAGTGTAATTTTATTTCAGTGTTTGGGTTAAATTCAACATTTTTATTAAAAAAAATACCCATTTTTAGAATTTATTAGAGTCGACGTTTATTTAAGTCTATTTAAAATTGAACATTTTCCAATATTACCATGAGGTGAGGGATGTATCGGATATATGTCCACAAAATTAACTTATTCTAAAAAATAACTTATTGCGTTTTATGAGATATGTCATTCGCTAGTAATACATCAACTCATGCCTTGCCTCGCGAAGCCCGGCGACACACACAAGCCGGCACATGTGCCAGTTTGCTTTTCTGCCAGTTGTTTTAAGTTTCACTTGCTTATTGCCAGTAAGTCAGCTTGTGAAAGTCGATAATGTGATTTTCTGATTGAACATTTCACTAGGAACCACATTTCTGTGCCAGACCGTTCCAAAAATAGGATTCATGGGAAATGGCATCAGGTTCTTATTCCTCCTAGAAAATCAGCAGCAAAAAAGAGAAAAAAGAAAAGAAAATTGTATTCCATTTTCAAACCCGCCCTAAATAACAGTCGGTAATAACGACCGTTAGTAATATCCCAGCAATAATTTCACAGATCTGCGATGCAGTACCTAATGATTGCGGTGGCTTCACACGATAAACAGAGCAAAGAAGTGAGAAAGAAAGCTCACGTTGTAAATCATTTTCAGTCACTTATTATCACATCAACGAAAGAAAGAAGGAAAGAAAACTCTCTCTCAGTGCTACAAACAATCTCAAATCTCACCTTTTCAAGTCTCCCACCAAAACCCATAAAGCTCAATTACTGGGTCATGACCACAATCCTCAGTCTCTATCGAGTAATTTATAACTAGATCCAAAAACATGACTCAGTTCAAGGAGAAATCGAGGGCTTTCTTCAACAACAGATGGCTGGTGTTTGTGGCTTCAATGTGGGTCCAGTCTTGTGCTGGGATTGGGTACTTGTTTGGGAGCGTATCGCCTGTGATAAAGAGCAAGATGGGGTACAATCAGAGGCAAATCGCCATTTTGGGTGTAGCCAAAGATTTGGGGGACAGTATTGGGTTTATTGCGGGTCATTTGTGCGAGATTTTGCCGATTTGGGCTGTTCTTACTATTGGGGTGGTCCAGAATTTTGTAGGGTATGGTCTGCTTTGGCTCATTGTTTCCGATAAGCTACCTGCTTTGCCTTTGTGGGTGGTAAGTTCTCTCCCTCTCTCCCCCTCAGTTTTTGTATTGGTTCATGTTTTTATGTAAGTGATTGTGCTACTAACGTAGGGACAATTGTAAACGGATGGTGATCATGGTGGTAGCCTAATAGGTACTAGGTATAGATGAACCCAAAAATGAAGTTGGGTTTCTACTTTTTAGCGCCAAATCAATCACACACAATAAAGGAATAAGAACAGTAAAGAAATCAACAACAAGATTTACATGTTTCCCCAAAAACCGGGTACATCCACGGGAGCGAGAGTAAGTCTGTTATTTGATTAGTCTGATAGGGTTGTGCAATATAGAGTATTTGTACACACCTACTCGATTTCACCCTAATTACACCGTACCATACCTCCGTTCGGTCGCTTCGCTTCCCTCACTCCGCTCCGCTTCGCATCTGACCTTTTCTAGAACTTCTCGGTACCTCTCCATATGAGCCACAAGTTCCAACACTAGTTATTGTCTTTGTTTGTTTGGAATTTGGATGGATGAAAGAATGTGAATTACCTTGATAGCAATATAGCTGAAAATGGGTCACTTTCCTTTGGGACTAGCAGATTTCATAGCCGGTATTGTTTAATTAGATTAGTCATGGAAACAGTCTCTCCGCTTGTGGTGTAAGTGAGGCTGGGTACATAATCCTTCCCCAGACCGGCAGCAACTAGGAGCCTCGTGCATTAGGTAGCCCCTTTGTTATTGGAAATTGAGATCTGTGTTTAGGTCGGGGACTTTTAATTACAGGAGGCATAATTTAAGCTAAATTACCTGATTTGAAGATTCATTATTGACTCTCTATCTTCAGAGAGTCTTAACACGTGAGAAGTGAGAAGGTTAGAAGATTGGTATTGGACTTTTGTAAGCATTATCTTTCTTGCTAAAGTTTGCACCAATAGACCAGATGCA
The DNA here is from genome assembly GCA_036023075.1 of Gaultheria prostrata. Lineage (NCBI taxonomy): Eukaryota > Viridiplantae > Streptophyta > Magnoliopsida > Ericales > Ericaceae > Gaultheria > Gaultheria prostrata. The sequence continues at coordinate 16,010 of JAXBDA010004007.1, read as the reverse complement.
TGCATTTTTATTGACTGACAAGATGAGAATCACAGACTCATAGTGTCTTCAGACTGCCTCCACCTTCTTTTGTGCACAGTACACAATATCTCTATGTTTGAAGCTCCAAAGTCCTCAGTGATGGGGTTTCCTTGTTACATAACAAAGACTTTCCATAGATTCTAGATATATACTAATATTTTTCTTATTATTTCTATATGGCGATTGGATTAGAATCAGTACTCTTCTCTAAATAAATAAAAAATATCGTCGACTTGACAACGACTATGTCTTTCTGTTTTGCTATAAATATAATCTCTCCCTCTCTTGTCATTATCACAAATGTGCGGGTTGGCGGTGGACGTTTACTGAGAGGAGTTTCTAAAACTTGTACATTGGTTTTATACATTATACTTGCAAAAGAGAGTATGTGCATTCCCACTTTCAATGAATATATTTTGTTGATTATGAAGGTAATAGTCTTCTCCATATTTGCTGGAATGCGTGATTACACTTCTATGACAATGTAGGACGGCGAGTTTTTTTTTTTTTTTTTTTTAAAGTTCTAGATGTATTTCAAATTGAACTGGTAAGAACATAAAACGGTAACACCATGTATGTACATTATGCTTCGCTGAACTATCAATCTATCATATATAGGATGAGTGATATGAAAAGGTGGATACTAGAAAGGAAGTATTCAGTGCAATACTGCATAGCAGTGGCAAATAGCAGCTAAGTTTTATTACCTTTATTTTGTTGTGGCAGTGAAATGATCTAATTATGTCTTTGCACTAAGGTGAAGAAATAGTATTTTTAGTGTTCAACTCTTCTTTGCTTCCAGGACTTGAGAGAGATAAGGACCCATGGTTTACAGTAGACTAGTTTGAGCTTTTCTAACTAACAGGAGTACAGGACAATCCAAGAAATAGTGGGCGAGTCAGACAAGGAAATTGGCAGGCAAGATTAATCGGAGGGGTGGAGTCGGACAAAGAACTATAGGAGGCTTCACAAGCAATGAATCTTAAAAGACTAAGAGCAAAAAAGTTGTTGAAGGGACGGTTTTGGTTTTCGAACCGTTTGGAGTTTTTTAGGGCGCAAAGAAAATGTGGGAGTATTCGGATAATTTTTTTGATATTTGGGGTTTAGTCGTAGCGTCTTGGGTTCTGCTTCTCTTGTTGCTTGTGAGGCATTGGCTCTTTTGTTTGGTGCTGGTTTTGTAGGTGTGATTACCGTAGTTGGAGTTTAGGTTTTGTTTGATTGCTTGGTTGTCTTCTTGTCAGCCTTCCAATCCTTTGGGTCTCGAGTGGCATATAATTGCTGTCGGGTGGGATGCCAACCTCATTGGGATGCCGCTCCTCGTTTTGATGCTATCTCTTGTTCCGTTTAATCTTGTATCTTCGATATTTGATTAATAAAATTTTTTGCCGTTCAAAAAAAAAACAAAGGAGTACAGGACCAACACCGGATAACCGTCATTTCACATAACTAGATACTACCTGCAGTCGCAAGAATCAAATTGGTATCTGATTCCTCTTAGGGCTGAATTTGGATCAATGATCTAGGTAAGTAAAAGGAAGAGGGAATGGAAAATTTAAAGGATCTAATCATTGTGAGCCGATTGGCCCTTTCACTTTTCTATATTCCTTTTCCTTTACGTTTCCGAGACCCTTGATCCAAGATAGCCTTAAAGAACCATTAAATGGAAGACCAACCACATTGTAAAAAGTTTAGGATATGCATCAATAGCAGTTAGCTCTTGTACTTCTTCTATAATATGCATGTGTCATTCCTATCGAGCTATGTAATTTGAGCCTTTGAGTTGCATGATATTTTCATTTTGCGTCTTTAGTATCCTGCTTATCCCCTTTCCACTATCTTTGATTCTTTACATATATACATTTATCCTTTAATATGCTGGCCTTCCTCCCTATTGAGAATGATTTTATCTATCACTAATGATTCTTACCAACAAAGTTTATAATTCCCTTTGCTGACACCACAAAGGCATGCCAATTGGGCATTTACTCTTACATCAACTAAAAGTGTCTATAAATGTTGATTTTATGCACTATTTTGTCTCTGAGGCATGCTAAACTTGGTACTTTTTCATTTTTTTCTAATAAAAATTACTAAATCCATTTCTTTCTGCAGCTGTGTGTTTCCATATTTGTTGGAACAAATGGAGAGACCTACTTCAACACGGGAGCTTTGGTATCATGCGTTCAGAACTTTCCCAAAAGCCGTGGTCCCATAGTGGGGATACTGAAGGGATTCGCTGGTTTAAGTGGTGCAATTTTAACTCAATTTTATGCCACAATCAACACTTCTAATCAGTCAACACTGATCTTGATGATCGCAGTTTGGCCCACTATTGTGATCATTTCTCTCATGTTCATTGTTAGACCTGTAGGAGGTCACAGACAAGTTAGATCATCCGATGATTCAAGTTTCGTGTTCACCTATGGTGTCTGTCTCGTTCTGGCGGCCTATTTGTTGGTCATTTTGTTGCTGGACGATTTAGTAGATTTAAGCGACACAATAATCACAATTTTCACAGTCGTGTTGCTAATTATCATATTGCTTCCAGTTACGATACCTATAAGACTGAGTTGTTTTTTGGAACCAAGACTTCCGACAGAGGAGAGCCTTCTCCCTGAGCATCAAATACAAGAAGGGACTGAGGTCATTCTCAGTGAGGTTGAAGATGAGAAATCTGAAGGAGAAGACTCTCTTCCAGCGTCAGAACGGCATAAACGAATTGCTCAGTTGCAAGCTAAACTGTTTCAAGCAGCTGCCGAAGGAGCAGTTAGGGTCAAGCGAAAGAAAGGTCCACGTAGAGGAGAGAACTTCACTTTGATGCAGGCATTAGTGAAGGCAGATTTTTGGCTTATTTTCTTTTCCCTTGTACTGGCTTCTGGTTCTGGTTTGACAGTTGTAGATAATATTGGTCAGATGTGCCTATCTCTGGGATATACCGAGACACATATATTTGTATCCATGATTAGCATTTTCAACTTTCTTGGCCGTGTTGGTGGCGGGTTTTTTTCTGAACTTATCCTAAGGTATGTGATGTGTATCTCCTCCTTTACCAATTCATAACATACACATACACACTCGTGATGGTGTTATGCCATGTTCTTCATCCTGCTTCGTGTTCTTCATATGACAGGAAATATGGCTATCCTAGGCCGGTGGCAATGGCTTTTGTACAAGTCATTATGGCATTTGGTCTGTTCTTTTATGCCATGGGTTGGCCAGGGGCAATCTATGTTGTGACCGTGATAATAGGAAGTGGATATGGAGCCCACTGGGCTATTATGCCAGCTGCAATCTCGGAACTGTTTGGCTTGAAAAGTTTTGGTGCGTTGTATAATTTCCTCACACTAGCAAGCCCAGTAGGTTCTTTAATTTTCTCTTTTGTTATTGCTAGTGGCATATACGACTATGAAGCAGAAAAACAAGCTTCTCTTACACAAAAGGCTTTGGGAGTTCTTATGGATGATGACTCGCTCTCCTGTAGTGGTACCATATGTTACTCCATCACTTGCGGTATTATGTCGGGACTTTGTGCCATTGCAGTAGTGCTGAGTTTGATCGTCGTTTATCGGACTAAGAGTGTGTATACACAACTATATGGAAAGCCGACTGTTTGAAGCGCACGAGGGGTGGAAAGTCCCTTATCTCTTGCTTATTTTGCTGGAAGTATGTGTTGGGAAAATCAGCTGGAGCAACAAAAAGGACTACATCGACCTGCTCGGGTTCCTAAACAGAAAAGCAAAAAACAGATGACATCACTATTATTCATTTTTGTTATTTGGCCAGAAGGAGTCCATAATGTTTTTGCAGTAGAATGCAGATTTCGCTACTCTTGATTGATTTTTGTCTTGCACAATGTACTGGAACAGATTCTCCTTGAGCAGTTCACTTCGTACTTTTTAAGAATGGGCGGATATGTTATTCTTCTGTAAAACATGAGGACACAGATTTGTAATTCAGACTATTGTACCTTCAATAAATATAAATCACATTCATGTCACAGTTCCCAATTTATTCTCAGATCTTCTTTATTCATTCTCTGATTCATTTCTTAGCTCCAGTGAGATACTTTACCGGTCATAAAAATATTAGTGATTGCTGATTCTGATGGAAGCTAATGGTACTTTAATCAGAAGATCACCACAAGTTTGGCGGTTGAGTGATTTAAGTAGGATCATAACCATTGACTTGCTGGCTGATGGGTGTAAACATGGTGATTTCTCATTTGTGGTTGAGTAATGCTGCGGACATAGGCAGAGGGACACACGTCCGGACTCTGATTTGTCCTAAACCGTCCGGTTAACATGGGTCCCCACACAATGCACGTGGAACCCACATACGTTGGATAGTACCTCATGTATCTGTGTCCGGATCCGTGTCCCTCCATCGGTTAATATTTTTGTTTTTAATTGGCTATCCAGGCAGAAATTGGAAACTTTGGATTGCATTAGAAATCTGATAAGGTGTCTCGCTTGTACAACTAGGCTTTCTTTGTGGAGGGAACTGCTTGTTTTCCTTGATACGTTGCTAAAAAGGTTAGAAATGTTAAATCCAGCAATACAGTTTTCTGCATCCCTTATCATCAATTTACCAAGAAATTGCAGTAAAACCTTTCCCATAAGTAACAGATATAGCAGAAAGGATCAGAAGGCACAAGTATCTAACAAGGGTGAAGCACCTATCTGTCAAATGTGGAAATACATCTTTATGGTCAATGAGACATTGATTGTGATTACTACTTTCCTATTCTGTTCAGATTACATGAATTACACAGTGGACTTGAAAATCTCCAACCAAGCTTTCATTAAATGGTCAGATTACCCTGCATGAATGGCAAATCTCGTCCGGTCGGTCTACTCGAGCTTTAGATTACGATAATTTATTTGGATTACCATAATCCTTAAGTTGAAGTTTAATATGGAACAAATTTTGAAGGAATGTTCTACCTTGTCATACATTAGACTGCCATGTATGAACAAGACGCTAACATAGAAAATTAGAGCTCCCAACAAGAAAAATAATTGGAAAAAGTGAGTTTTATTTGTCTAGTTAATCTGTAAAACTTAGACAATTAGCTTTTGGGGTATGCTTTTACTTGTTAATTGTGCCAAATTGCATATGTTTTGCATAATTGACTATCTTAGGCTGAAGACATAATTTGAAATTAGCTCTAAGCATCAGAGAAATTTGAAATAGGCCAGTAATTTGTTGACAAGGCCAGAAATTAAAAACAGGATCACATGATATTGCAATTCTGGAAAAAAAGAGAATATTATTGGGAAAATGAAAGAAAAAACTAAATTGTTGCTAAATTTTTTTTTTTTTCCAGTGAGGACAAAAAAGTTAATGGAATCGTCCAACAAGATATTCCTTTTTATTTATTTCCTATATTTGAACAAAATGGTCCATTCTGTTCCAAAAAAAAAAAAAAAAAAAGCCAAGAAAAAAGGTCCATTACCCACAGTTAAATATTAACCACAGTTAGTCCTTAACCCAGGGCAGGAGTCAGGTTAAGGGTGGCAAAAGTACTATAAATACAGGGTTTACACATGCTTCCTTATTATATTTGATTTATACTATGTATTTTCATTAATTTTTGTTAGAGTTGTTTTATGGGCAGTCTATATTAGGGTTGGCGAATTTTTCTCAAAAATCTTGTCTGGGGAGTTATTTTTTTGATTTGGGTGGTAAACAAGAGCAGAAATAAAAATTCGGTGGAGATTCATCAATGGCGTCATTGCGATTCACATTGCTCAAAACGGGTATGTCATCGTATCTATCTTTGTTAAGCTGTATTGGGTATCTGTATCTATCTCTGTATCTGTATAAGTAGACATATACTGATTCTGGTTAATGCTTTGCATGGAAGTAATTCCTATCATTGGGTGAATTGTTCGATTGTCGAGGGTTGATAATGGCTTTCTAGGGTTTAGTCTGGGAAACTCAATTTGCGTAGTGTAAATGGAATTCTCAAGTTTATGTGATTCTGATTGATGGGTATAGTTGATTTTGCTCTTAGCAATAAAATTGAGTTGTTTACACTTTTTTTTTTTGGCTTTGGTTGGGTTTTTGAACGAGCTCTTTTTGTTCTGGGTTGTTCAGTTCATATCTGATGGCAGTTTATTCCAGTGGCTGAAGAGACATATGGTTTTTCCATTGTCAAATTTTTTAAGTTTTCCTTCTATGATGAATTACATTGGGTAGGAATGACTGACGGAAGTTTTTCGAGTACTCTTTTTCATAAAATGTATCACAAAAGCATTCGCTTCATTCGGAGGTTCGGCTTATTGGTTAGTTCAATTTGTTAAGAACTAAGAAGTTTGGTAGATCAAAGGATATATGTTTAGTTTTAGGGGTATACAAATGACTGAGTAGATGGCATGCACATAGAATTTTTCGAACAGTAGGTTTTTTAAAAATTCGGTATTGTAGTTATTCAGTTATAATCGTTGCCTTTGTCGTTTTGTTGGTTGCTCATTACGAATCTTTGAGACTGTAGTTATTATTATAAAATTCCTTGGACTGTGGGTTTTTGAAGATTTCGGTACTCTAGTTATTTGATTATAATCATTTCCTTTGTCGATTGCTCATTAAATTTTTTTTGACCCAAGGATACAATTTCTTTTGGATTTGGTAAACAAGATGATGCATTTATTCGTGTGGTCAGGTCTAGCAATAAAGACCTACATGTAAGGCAATAATTTCGTGTTATTATTCACTTTTTTGGGGCCAAATTTGGGATCTTATTTTGGATCGATTACTACTTGTCGTATCATGGCTTTTACAATTGAGGGAAGGTATTGTATGTCCTAGACAAGAACATCGAGATTGTAGCGTTTATTAAAGCAGTTGAGTTCGAACTTGGGGATTTTCAAAAGGTCGGTATTCTAGTTAGTCGATAACACATTATTTCATTGTCGGTTGCTCGTTAAGAATCTATTGAAGTAAGGGTACAATCGCTTTCGGGGTTTGGTAAATGGCTAGATGCATCTATTCGGGTGCTTCGATTCTTCATTTTGGATTTTGGATTTGGTAAATGGCGAAAACTTCATGTCGTTATCCTCTTTTTTCTTGGCCAAATTTGGATTCTCATTTGATTGAGTGCCTTGTTGTATTAGGGATTTTGCATTTGAAGGAAGGTATTTTATGACCAAAACAGGAATATTGGCTTCATAGCGTTTGTTGAAGCAGTTGATTTCAAAATTTTGTTCTCAAAAGTTCGGTACCCTAGCTATTCGATCAATATCATATACTTGTTGGTTGCTCATTATAATCATATTCTTGTCGTCACATTTATTCGTCTGATTGAATTCTTCATTAGGGTTATTTCTAACAATAATGACCCAGTTATGAGGCCTGTGATTGTGTATAGTCATTCTCTTTTTTCCAAATGTTGGTTTTTACTTTGGACTGATTATTTTGCTATAGTTAGGGCTTGGCATTTGAAAGGTAAGGTCCTTTATGACCTGAGCATGAATATTTGTATATGTAGCATTTGTTAAGGCAGTTGAGTTCGAACTTTGGGCTTTTCAAAAGTTCGGTACTCTATGTAGTCGATTAGACTAATTTCCTTTGTCATCTTGTTGGTTGCTTAATAATTATTTTTTGCTGTAAAAAGACTTTTTTGTTGCCGGATTTGGTAAATAGTAAGATGCATTTATTCGTGTGGTTGATTTCTTCGTTATGGTTTGTGTATAGTAATCTCGATCTAGTTAAAAGGCAATAATATCATGTTGTTATTCTCTTTTTTGCCAAATACGGGTTCTTACTGTGGGTTGATTGTTTGTCGTATTAGGACAGCGCATTTGAAGCAAGCTCCTTTATGACGCGGATAACAATAGAGGATTCATAGCGCTTGTTGAAGCAGTTGAGTTCTTATTCTTGTTTAGGTACATTGTGTGTGGAGCATTGGAACAAATGGAGTGTAATAAGGAGGAGGCTGCTAGGGCAAAAGAAATAGCCGAGAGGAAGTTAGAAGAGAGGGAATATGATGGAGCAAAAAAATTTGCTTTGAAAGCTCAAAACTTGTTTCCTGGGCTTGAAGGTCTCCCTCAATTCATGGCAATCCTAGATGTTTACATTTCTTATGAGAAAAAAGTAAATGGGGAAGTAGACTGGTATGGGATTCTAGGTGTGGACCCCTTTGCTGATGATGAAGCATTGAGGAGACAATACAGGGCACTTGCTCTCACTCTTCACCCTGATAAAAACAAGTCAGTTGGGGCGGAAGGTGCATTCAAAATTCTATCGGAAGCATGGAGTTTATTGTCCAATAAGACCAAGAGAGGGGAATATAACCAAAAGTGGAATGTAAAGGTTATGAACCAAAAATATACAAGTACGAATGCATCAATACCAGCTGGTAAGAATGGTTTCACCCCCAACGTCGATTCCAGTTTAAAAGATCAAACGAGTGGCGCTACTCCCCAACCACCTCATCCATCAAAGTGCAATACATTTTGGACTGCATGCAAGCAGTGTAATATGCAATACGAGTATTCAAGGAAATACCTAAACTACAATCTTCGCTGTCCCAGTTGCCATGAGCCTTTTTGTGCAGTGGAGATGCCTCCTCCACCCAGAAACGGTCAGAACATAATAACCCAGCGAGGACCCAACCAGCGACAGCAAAATGTGAACGAAAATTTGGCAAAAAACATGTATGGCTCTGTGAGGAAACCTGTTTCAGCTCCAAATGCAGGTGTTGGCTCTGACAATAGTCCGAACATTCAGCAGCGTACATATTTAAATCCAGCTGGTGTTAGAATTGTGCCAGGATCAGGTTCCTCAGCTGGTGAAAATGCAAATTTGTTTCATCCAGTGAGTCAGGGTTTGAAGAAAAGTGGTGAATTCAAGAAAATGGGTGCCAGGTCAGCTTCCCATGTTGGTTCCTCTTCTGGAAAAGTAGATAGGCCTCTGAAAAAAAGTCGCATTGATACGAATGTTACTGGAATGGAGATTCCTAATAACATGGCAATGGGGAATGGAGGTGTTGGTCAAACAAGTAGCTCAGGTACAGAAAGGGTCGTTGCTTATGGAACAGTGAAGCAGAAAAATGAAAGGTGGATGTCGCAGTTAGAAACTCGCAACAGGCTGGTGGCAAAGTCTAGAATGGAGTTTAGGAAAATGCTGAATGAATGGAGCATGGAAGCTGCGTTAAAGGAACCAAATAAAGTGGATAAGGAGACAAAAATGGAAAAATCAAAAGGTATTGTTAATGGTGGGAAGAAAGACGGAAATACAAGTGCTGCTTTTGTGGATCGTAAGAATTCAGTCCAGCCCAGAGAGTCTTCTTCCCTTGCAACTTCTAATATTGATACCAATGAAAAGCCTGCTGATGTCATGTTGATGAGTGTTCCGGATCCAGAGTTCTACGACTTCGATAAGGATAGGATAGAGAAATCCTTTGGTGAAAACCAGGTATGGGCCGCTTATGATGACGATGATGGCATGCCTCGTTACTATGCTATAATTCACAGTCTCATATCTAAAAGGCCTTTCAAGGTTGAGTTTAGTTGGCTAAACTCCAAAAGTAATGCTGAACTGGGCCCGCTAAATTGGGTTGGTTCTGGTTTTTCCAAGACTACTGGGGATTTCAGGATAGGCAAGCACATTATAAGCAAGAATCTCAATTCTTTCTCGCATAGGGTGAAGTGGACGAAAGCCACAAGAGGAGTAATCCAGATTTTTCCCAAAAAGGGAGACGTTTGGGCTCTTTTCAGAAACTGGTCTCCTGATTGGAATGAGCAAACGAAAGATGAAGTGATTCACAAGTACGACATGGTAGAGGTGCTGGATGACTATCATGAGGAGCGAGGTGTGGCTGTTTTTCCTCTAGTTAAAGTTGCTGGTTTCAAGTCTGTATTTCACCAGCATTTCGACCAGGGAGAAGTGAAGACAATCCAGAGGGAGGAGATGTTTCGATTTTCTCATCATGTCCCTTCTTACATAATAACCGGTCAAGAAGCTGTAAATGCTCCCAAAGGTTGCCTTGAGCTTGACCCAGCAGCTTTGCCTTTGGAACTACTCCAGGTCATAACGGAAGCCAAGGAAGTAGAAACATCGGAGAAAGCAACGGAAGTTACCAAAGAAGGTGCAGCGGATGGCTTCGGAAATTTCAAGGAAAACTTGCATTTGCACGGTAGTGGCAGAAGCAGCCCACAAAAAGGGTTGATTAACAGTTATAAATATGTTTACACAAAAAGAAAGTCAAGGAAAGGAAAGGAATCCAAGAAAGAAGAAATGGAAAAACATACAAAGTGAAGCCGCAGAATAGACGAGGTTGGATTTTGGTGAGTAGTCGCAAGTTTTTTTATTTCTTCTTTTGTTTTTTTGGGTTCCCCTTTCTGCACAATAATTTTGTCCATTTGATCTTTCTTAGTACTTAGCCCTTAAAGTGTTTGAAGATTCTGAGTTTTCTTTCTCTTTCCTTCTTCTTGCAGTCAAACTTTGATTGACTAGAGCTCTCAACTATACTGAAACTGGTCTGGCAGTGTTCGTGATTACCGCTGTTGGGTTTTAGAGACTGTACAGTTTTTTTAAGGCAGAGAGGAGAAACGAGGTTTTTGCAACTTGGTGACAGTATAAAAGGTGAACTGACATGGTAGACGCTGTTTGCGGAAGGAAACAACTGAGCATCGTTAGCTTAGCACCTAATTTTGCTGTATGTAGCGGTGCTTTTTTACTTGTTCTTTTGTTTTACATACACAGGAATTTCACAACTTTTGCCGTTACACAGGAGTACCTCATAATGCTAAAATAGACTTCTAGAACTTGAAATTTCTGCAGCTATCCATAATTTTCGCAGTTTTACTTGGCTAATTTTGAATTGTTTGACAGTGCATTGTGTGCTCTTCTTTCCATACATGCCTGATGTTTGTTAGTATTACCTTTTTCACAAAGAATACTTCAAGTGATGTTAATGAAACCAAGTTAGTACCTTAGTTGCACGAAACTCCACCTCACATTTCTTCGAGGAAAACGCGTTTCCGCGTTTTGGGGGAAGAAACTTGAAGGAAACTCGTTCCAATGACTACGGGAACTCAATCCTATCCTATATGGGAACTTACGCCCAAAAAACGGTTGAGAGACTTACACTTCTATGGTCACGTGCTCAATTTTATGTTCTTGTGGGAAGTTCAGTTTTATAATCTTATGTTCTTGTGGGAAGTTCAGTTTTATTATCTTGTGTTCTTGTGAGAAGTAGGGCATATGTGGTATTGTGGTATGAGTTGAATTGCTGTCCTTATATGGGAATTTTTATGTTTTGCAATCTAATAAGTGGTAGAAGAATATTTTATTTTTGATAGTTAACTGCATAACGTGCTCATTAGTAAGATGCTCTGGACCATGAATGAAGGAAGCATGGTAATGAGAACAGAAATTAATTGGGGTCTCTAGGCATGCCCTCCCTGATGCCTTTCTGCTTTGATTTGAGGGTATGGTTTTGCAGCAAAACGTCCATGTAGCTCCTCGATTCTTGGAGGTTTAGGGGGGCCACTGTTCAGTGGTACTCTGAGAGCAGCCACTTTGTGCATATTGCCAAAGGTTAGGTCTGTCTCCAATCATCCCTTGCCCATACCCCCAATGATTGGGGACTAGATGGGTTCTATTATTGTTGTTGTTGTTGACATTTAACTGCATAAAAAAACGTGACAAAATTTATAATTTTAGTACTATTTTCTAAACGTTCCCAATGGTGCTCCAACACTTCTATGATCATCCGCTCCCCTACCCCCACTTCTGCTTCGTGCAACTAAGGTTAGTACTCTGAAAACTGGTACTATTAAGGAGAATTGGGGCCGGTCCTCAGGTTAATGGGGGAAATTGACATCCTTGGTCCGATGTTGCTCTATCTGGTATTAAATCATAAGATGCTAGATTGCTAATCCTAATTTGCATTTTTGTTCCTTTTTATCTTTTCTAATAACTTTAGATGGTTGTCTTTTGGCTGTTGGCTTATGCTAGCTTTTAGCTTAATTGATGCGCATGTAAAAATGAATTTTGGTATTCCATCAATAGATCAATTTCTTAGAAGGTTTCATTAATTTCCCAATTTCTTTCTAAGCTTCTGGAACAGAAAAGAAAAAATAAGGTATGCAATGACGACCGAGTTTTGCCCTGAGCTAGTTGCAGCATTGCAGGTTCTCCATTATACACTTCTTTTTCTCTTAAACGTGTTTTTGGAATGAGACTCCTAACTAGACCCACTCATTCTACATCTCAGTTCATAGTCTGAGTTTTGAGTGTTCATTTCTTATCTTCCATGTTACTATGACGCATGTATTGTATTGTGTCGTTGACAACCCTGAGTATGTCTGTATGTCTAGTACTTTTCATTTATGCTTGTGGTATTCAAATGTTGTCATCTCGGAAAAATTATTTCTTGCTGATTGCTGGTGAACTTTCATGATTCTTTCCAGATGTTTATTGTCCTGTTTCTTTTGAACCCCCATCATAAAAGAGTAGTTTGTTTATCATCTCACATGAGGTCCAGGATTTTGTTGAGGACTTGTATTGTGTAGTGGAACTAGGAAATGGAGTTCCTACAGCAAGTTATGGGAAAAACGGTTTTGAGTCGAGATTAAGGACATGAGGTACCATTTCGTAAGCACCTATATCCTCCTTCCAGATTTTATATTCCAGTCATCAAAATAGTACAGTAGAGACACCTTCTAGGTACAATGGGCCTTTTAGGTGAAATCTGCTACCGGGACAACCCCAAGGACTCTTCAAATACTCGACTTTCTCATATGTATTGAATTCCACACTGCGCAATTTTAGTTGGACACTTAAAATTACCAGTAGGCAGAGACATGCAATTGGGATTCTCTGTGACATGAGATCCGCACCAGCATGTCATCTATATTCTTTATCACGACCTTGATTATCCTTTACATAGGAGGGGTGTCAAATCCAAATCGAGCGACTGCATGACGATTTTATTGTTTGCTTCCTCATTTTCTATTCTTACTCAATGGGATCCTTCTGCCTTACTTTGCATTGGTAGAGGTGGTGGTGGTGGTGGTGGAGGGTGGACTCGTTACTGTCCTTACTTCGGAGGAATAGATTTGAGATGTGGAAGCCCTCGGTGCCGGAGTTGTATTTGTAACCATAACAGGCTTAGAGAGGTGTGGTCGTGCCTGTCAGTGAATCGTGTGTGTGTGTTCTAGTTCTAATGTCAGAAATGAACTTTTGAGGTCAGGGACAAATTTGATTCAGGTAGTGCCATCTTTGTTGGTCTGAAAGCTTTCATTTCAAGGTGGTCTAGGATCCTTTCGTTTCATCGAAATTGACCTGCTTCAGATGGATGAACATTGTTGGGGAAATTAAGGTGAATCAGTTTAAAGAGTTTTTTTTTTTTTTCCTCTTAATTTAACTCAGGATCGATCACATCAACTGCAATCTCAGGTCGCATCTGTAAAGGATAAAGACGATATTATTGAGTTGGATAATCATCCAACTACTTCAGAGTCATCTGTTGTAACTTAGGATAGTAAATATTTCAAAGTGTAATCCTTATCCTTGATGTAGCTTTATCCTTATCTCTGTTGTACTCTATTTATACCAGTGGAAAGATTAATGATAATTCAACTTGGCTAATATTTGCTTCAACAATAAGCCTTATAGCTACTTTATGGTATGAGGTATCAGAGCGTAAATACTCTAACGAGTGAAACCGATCCAATTCTTTCTCTTTTCTCCTTTCTTCATGGCAGACAAAGAAACTCCAAGTTCTTCAGAATCAGTCCCTGTTACTTCAACACCTCAGTCCATGGGTTCCAACCAAGTGTTGGTCTCCATCAACGCTGCTGCCCAACTTCCTCTCAAACTCACACCATTGAACTATCTCTCATGGCGTGCGCAATTCAACGCCCTTCTCATTGGGTATGACCTCATGGGCTATGTTGATGGTTCACATCCGTGCCCACCAAAAACAGTCCTTGAAGCCGCAAATCCCGCCTACACCTTTTGGCGACGACAAGATCAGCTCTTGTTGCATGCAATTCTTGCCTCTGTTACGGATTACGTGACTCCTCTGCTGGCCTCTGCCACCACTTCCCATGAAGCTCGGACCAAACTTACCAAACTGTATGCCAACCGCTCTCGTTCTCGGGTAATGACTCTCAAGGACCGTCTCAGCAAACCGCGTGACTCAAAGTCCGTGACCGAGTACTTGCAAACTATCAAAGCTACCTCTGATGAGTTAGCTCTTATAGATGCTCCTATTCTTGAGGATGATCTTGTCCTTTACATTCTCAATGGAATTGGAGGAGAATTCAAGGACATTGTTGGGGGCATTCGTGCTCGCGACACATACATTTCATTTGAGGATCTTCATGACAAACTCGTTGATTATGAGGCTTTTCTGCAAGCAAATGCCGCTCCGATGATCACGCTAACTCCACTCATCGTGCAAATAATTTTCCTTCGTCTCAAGGTTCTAGCAACAATCGGCATGGTTACAACACTCAACCCCAACATGTTCAATCTCGCAACAATCATGGGTCTAATACCAATCAACGTTGTTGGTCTGGCCAATCACAAGGCCAAGGCTATAAAAGGGGGTTACAAGGGATTTTGTCAGCTTTGCAATTAACAGGGTCACACTGCCAAAAAATGTCAGCGTGCTCGGCCATTCTAATCTCAGGAGCCTATAGCCAATTGCACTAGCACCACTCGATCGCCACCGCCGAACTGGCTCGTGGACTCTGTCGCCTCTCACCATGTGACCACTGACCTCCGCAACTTATCTATGCATTCAGAATATGATGGCCCAGATGATATTGTCATCGGTGATGGTTCAGGTTTGAGTATTAGTCACACTGGTTCTACTAAACTTCCTACTTCCGCTCATACTTTTTCCTTATCCAATGTTTTATGTGTCCCTTCTATGGAAAAAACTTGATATCTGTTTCCCAATTCTGCAAAACTAATCAAACCTCCATTGAATTTTTTCCATCGCATTTTTTTGTGAAGGATCTGCGCACCGAGGAAACTCTCATTCGAGGCCCGAATAAGGACGATGTGTATGAGTGGCCAAAGTCTGTGCATCTCTCCAAAATAAAGCCCTTAGCTATGGTTGGTGTTAAAACTGCCCTGCATGACTGGCACAAACGTCTCGGCCATCCCTCCATTCGCACTCTTCAGCATATTGTCAAGCACTTCTCTTTGCCTTTATCATCTAGTTCTACTACTTTCACCTCATGTAACTCATGTCAATGTAATAAGAGCCACCGGCTCCCTTTTCATGTTTCATCGCTTAAGAGTCGCGGTCCTCTCGATCTGCTTTACACAGATGTTTGGGGTCTTGCACCTATTCAATCAATTGATGGTTTTCACTATTATGTTATTTTTGTTGATCACTTTACGAAGTATATCTGGTTTTTCCCCATTAAGCGTAAATCTGAGCTCTTTAGCCTATTTCCCAAATTCAAGGCACTTGTGGAAAATTATTTTAAAACATCAATTGTGTTAACATATTCCGATGGTGGGGGTGAATATCAAAACCTTCGCAATTTCTTTGCATCTTTTGGCATTTCACACCTCACGACCCCTCCGTACACTCCACAGCATTATGGCTCGGCCGAACGACGCCACCGTCATATTGTTGAAACTGGGTTAACTCTTATGCATCAAGCATCTATTCCCTTGTCCTTTTGGTCTCATGCGTTTCAAACTGCCGTTGATCTCATTAACCGACTTTCCACACCAATTCTTCCAAACACCACGTCCCCTTTTTCTGCCCTTTTTAACGCATCTCCAAATTACGCATTTTTGGTTGTTTGTGTTACCCGTGGTTGCGACCCTATACGAGCAACAAACTCGAACCACGATCACGTCCATGTATTTTTCTGGGTTACTTTCTCACTCAAAGTGCGTATAAATGTTTTGACCCGTCCACTCAACGTGTATTCATCTCCCGTCATGTCACCTTTGATGAGTCAATTTTTCCTTATACAACATGTGAGTCTACTCAACCTCGTGTCACT
>JAXBDA010004006.1:0-31240 GCA_036023075.1 Gaultheria prostrata | reverse complement strand
CGATCAATTTTTGATAAAAAGTTATATATAGCATTTTTATCAAAAATTGATCGGATCAAGCCCTTCCGAGTATTTTTTTTTTTACGAATCCTAGCGTTGGACCTTGAAAACATGTTTTAAACACATCTAACGGTTCGGATCGTTGAAATTCAATCCGGAAATGAAAGTCCCTCACCCTAACAAAGTGAGGGAGCCCTCATTGGATCCTTGTTGTATATATATATATATATATATATATATTTATACAATCCCGATCTAGTAAGGACTATCTTATTTTAGTTAAATGCAGACCTACCATTTTCCGATCAAATTTTGATGATCCGAACCGTTCAATGTGTTTAAAATGCATTTTTAAGGGTACCCGCGATCGAATCACAAAAAAAAAAATGACCGGGAAGGGCTTCATCCGAGCACTTTTTCATAAAACTTTTATCTACGGCCTGTGTGAAAACCTGCTTGGATGAAGCCCTTCCCGGTCATTTTTTTTGGTGATTCATCACGGGTACCCTTAAAAATGCGTTTTAAACACATTGAACGATTCGGATCATCAAAATTTGATCGGGAAATGGTAGGTCCGCATTTAACTAAAATAAGGTAATCCTTACTAGATCGGGATTGTATATATATATATAAACCTAAAAATAGAAAACCCAGAAAAATAAAATAGAAAAACTGAGAATAAAATTTTTTAGGGCTAAATCGAAATTTTATTTTATTGATTTGTGTTTGTGACCCTTGTTTTTGGTTTTCTTAAACCCCTGATGGTTCTAAATTTCTAACAAAATCGTAAACCACTTAATTCATGCCGGAAAATAAGTGGTGGATGAGTATACTGGAAAATAAGGATGAGAGTTTGTTGAGAGTGAGGGTTTCTCAATCAATCCTGCAAAACCTACGAGTTCCTCTTCTATAGAGGTTCAATGGTTTCTTTTTAGGTTTTGGGCAAATTATGCTACTTCATTTTCTATGTAAGCCTCTCTATACTTTTACTTAATTCATGCTCTTCCATTGTTTAGATATTTCTGCACGGACGGAGGAATTACTTAGTGCATACACATGCCGAACTAGAGAGCAAAAGTGACTACTTTTTTGTCAAGGACAGTATTTTGGTAAGATCAACTTTTGTCCACTGGTTTTTGTGTTTTTTGTTGTTGATATTTTACAGTGTTATAGCTTTTGTGTTGAGGAAATGACCACACGAAAATCACACCTTTAAAGCCCATGTAAAAGCAGCGGTTGTTCAGGGATCACAGGCTGCTGGCTCACAGGATATTTTGGGAAGCTAACATGTAACACTAGCCTCGAAATTGAACTATGGAGCATATACCGAGGGCTGACTATGATCTTGGAAAAAGGATGGAGCTTTGTTTCCATTGAATCTGATTCTCAAGAAGCAGTCAACGTGATCAACGAGGAGCATGTTCCTGGCCATCCACATTGCGCCATCATAACGGAAATAAAAGTGCTGGTTGCTCGCACAAGTGCCTCTCTATCCCACATTTACCGTGAAGCCAATTCTAGTTCTGACATTCTAGCACATTTAGGAGCAGCGCAGGAGGAAGATTTTGTTGAATGTGAAGATTCGCCCATGGCATAGCATCAGGGAGGATGCCTTGGGCATAGGCCATCTTAGAGATTAGCAATTCCTTTATTTGCTTTCTGGACTAGGACTTGCTTTTGTTTGTATGGTCTTGTTCTTGTTTTCTGTTGTTAGCTTGATGTTTAGAAACTCTTTAGTTTAATTCGAATCTATTTCCGTTGCACCAAAAAAAAAGCAGCGGTGGCGTTAGTATGGTAATCTCAGTTAAAAAATTTTGGCACATCAATAATTGACATTGTTTAAATGTTTTGTGAATATCTTTCTACCTCTTCTATAGAAAACTTTTAATTTGTGGAGATGCTCTGAAAGTATGTTTGGCTTAACTTATTTTTTCCGAAGACATTGGGTACTATGCACTGATTTTACGTTTTGTTTTTCACAATTTTTTTAAGATTAGTTATTCTTCTCGATGAAAGGAACCAAGTATAAAATTTGGACTGAAATTCAAAAAAGTCAAATAATATCATCCTAAAAGACATTGAAAAATTGTATTCTTGAAATTTTTTGTTGCTTTTGTTGGAAGGTTTTGGTCATATATATATATAGAGTGAGTAAGCTTCCAATCCGGACGTCCATATTTTAAAAAAATTCAGACCACTGCTTTTTTCTCACTTTTCGGACCAAATCTCGACGATCCGAACCGTTAGATGTGTTCAAAACGTGTTTTTAAGGTCCAATGACAGGATGTGTCCAAAAAAAATACCCGGAAGGGGTTGATCGGAGCAATTTTTGATAAAAACGCTATTCGGATCATCAAAATTTGGTCCGGAACTATGAGGTCCGGATTTTAGTGATTTGGATGGGAAGCTCACTGAGTCACTGTATATATATATATATATATATATTACTTTTCAGATTTCGTTCATTAACACTACTAATACATTTAAGGGCTAATTGCTGCCCAGTGGGATTTGGGGCAAAATATTGCCAATCCATGAGACACTTTTCAAGAATTAGAGATGAATGAGAAGGAGAATAATAATTGCAAAGACATGGGATGAGAAATAGAGATGGACATAATTACCCTTGACCTAAACTAGTTTCTCAAAAAAAACCCAAACCCAACAAATGACGTGAAATAAGAAGAAGCCATCGAAGGATTCATGTTCAGACTGGAAAAAAATTTGAAACCCTTGCCATTGCTCCCTCCCCATATCGATCTCTCTCCTTCTCGATCTCTCTCTCTGTATCTCCCTCCTCATGTCTATCTCCCTCTTGTTCTCTCTCCACCACTTTCACGAAAAACCCTAAACCTCCATTTGCCATCTGCCAGAAGGGGGAACTCCGAAGCCCAACTTCGAATATAGGGTTGGGGACGTTAAGGGGATTGTTCAAAGAAGAAGAAGAAGAGAAGACGCAAACGACGGCTTCGGTAAGCAAATCTATTCCGTTTTTAACTTAATTTTTTTGCCATTCGCCTTTTATAATGCTTCTTCCTGGGTTAGTACTGCTCTGTTCTTCATCCATTGGTGTTGTTTAAGATATTTTCTTTTTGCTACACTAATTGAATAAGCCAGAAGCACCTCAAGTAGCTTCACTGAACAAGATAAAAAATTTTGATCCAATGTTTATTTTTGGATGTTCTACCAAATACTGCAAGTTACTGATTCGGAAAAGTAATGCTTCGGTGATAATATGTGGGTTTAGATTACCGTATGATGGATCACAATATTGGGCACTTAGCCGCTTGTGATTGGTCCGAATGGTACCCTATCAAATCACAACCCAAATGTGCTTTTGCTGTCAGTAAATCATATTAGGGTGCTGGTGGATAATTATAGTGAAATAATGGCCGGAAGGATTAGTATCACTGGAATATAGTAGCAATTGATTGGACATATGAAATTGTATTGAAATTTAGTAGCAATTGATTGGTTCAATTGGGAGACTTGTTGAGCATCAAAGTGCCGAGAATATTGACTGGTTGAGGGAAAATGATTACTTCAATTGGGGGAATTGTGAAGCATCATATTCAGATTTTTTTTTTTCTAACTGATGTCTCCGTTTGCATCCATTGAAGATTTTTGTTGGTGATGCTACCTGCTGTTGTTGATGCTCTTAAACAGCCGGTTTGCATAAAAGTGAAGTGCTGGTAATGCTTAGGACAATCTCAAAGTAATGCTATCATCAAGTGACGTGCTACCAGTGGATTTTGAATGGTTGGGAGTGATTGGGCTTAAAGGGAGATTTTTTTTGAAGGATTCACTGATGCCGGTTCCCTATAAGTTGATTTGTTATCAACTCGCTTGGGTCAGATGTGGCATATGATTGTCGAGTTGCTAGGTGCCAACTTAGTTGAGATGTTAGTTTCTCATTGTGATGCCGTTTTCATTCGTTTCCCTTTAATCTCTATAATTCTTACATTGATTAATAAAATTCTAAAAAAATAATGCTTCTGGTGATTTGCTTTAAACAGAAGTTAAAGAGGTGGCCCAAAGTGGGTCTTCGAGAGAAATGTGTTTTTAAAATGCTGAATAATTTTGGTTGACTAATCGTACCTAGAATGAACTGGTTTGATGAGAATCCATCATGCAATTTGGAATTCTTTAACACAATTTTTTAAGCTTACTATATTATGGAATTTTATTCATATTAAGTGGTTGAATTAACTGGATAGATAAGGGCAGTTTGTGGTGCACTGTTATGAGGCATCATTTAGTGAGCCCATCGCCTCCCAATGTTGTCTTCCTATATGTAGGTCCTTGTGGATTCATTGGCTAGTAAAAGTCTAAACTCTAGAGTTTGCTACCCCATAGTTTGATATGAAGTTATATATTTGTAGTCTTGCAAATTTTTAGCTCTTCATTAGTTAATATCCGTGTAATTGCATTTTCTATCCTTCATTTTGGCCCGTTTTGATTTACTAACCTTTTAAGCTTGCCTTTTTTTTGGTTTTAAAGCCACATAAAGTCTAGTTTTGGGCCCGACTTTAATTTATGAAAACCTAGCGGTCAAGCTAAAATTACTAGTTTTTTTTTCACAAGTATTTTAAATTGAACAAAGCATGACTTTCACACTGCTAACATTTTTTTGCTCAATAGTATAGCCATAATAAATGGACCTTTCACACTGCTAACACTTTGGGGCAAATAATTGGTGGACAGTGGACTTCTATGGCTAATTGCCGGACAACAATCTGTAACTAAGTTGGCCTAACAAAGAAAATGTGAGGACTGACTTTAGAAAGCTGCGGTCAAGCATTTTAGTTTTCATGGTTTTTTTCCCTCATGTGTACCGGATTGCCGTGGTTCTAGTTTTTCTTTCTCTGGAACAATTTTGTTTTTGTTTGTGTGTGTGTGTGCTGGTTTATAGAGTCTGTATTGATGAGAGGTCGAGGCAGCAGTACATAGTACTTTTGAAAGGATGTTAGTTTGCTATTACTTGTGTTTGTTTTGTGCTGATCAGTATCTATCATTGAGCTATTTTTGCTCAAGTCTGATTAATTTTCTGATTTACTTCTGCTAAATTTCAAGGACCAAAAAGATGCTTCTCATTTGTGCAATGTATATTATCATGTCGTGCCGTTTAAAAAAAATTATCATGTCGTGAAAATCGTGGGATTCGTAGACCTGTGGTCTTTCTATTGATTTTTTCTGTCAAAATCTGCATCAAGAATATTGTTAACGTAGGTCTCTCTTGCAGGTTACCTGGTGTGGATCCTTTTTTGTTTCTAATAGAGAAGTCATGACGTGGGCAAAACATCCCCACTAGTTCCTCAAGTAAGTGAAGTTGGGCGGGTACTTTTGTCGTAAGAGTGATCTCGAACTTGCTTTGTTCTTGTTCCAAAATGGGTGGCACTGGAGAAAATGGTTATTGATCCCCACAGTCAAGGTTTGTATGCGGACAAGTATGACACCAAGAGGCAACGCATTGGCAGAAGTCGAGCTAAGCAACAACTTGAAGCAATTGTACCTGCTGGATTCAAATTGCAACAACTTGAACCTAACTGTGTAATATTGTTATTGGAAGAATGTCTGTATTGGATGAATTTTATAAATGAAGACCAACTTTCATTTAAATTAGAACATGTGAATGTCGGTATTGAATGAATTTTATAAATGAAGACTTTTGTTTCGATTATGAGATGAGCATGGTCCCGACTTGGGGTTTGGATATGTGTTGTTAGTAGGATGAGCATGACTTGACGTGAGTCCAAATTATATGAACTGTGTTTGCTCTTATTGTTGACTGTCTGATGAGATGCTAAAACATCGGGTTAGGCAAGAAAATAGGAGAGGTGCTGTCAATTTTTTTTCAGAACAACCTACTTTTTAAACACAGTTTTAGCACCAAAGAACCTATTCTCCATTTTTTTAAAGAAGAATAATGAAGGGGCATCCTGTTGCTATCTTTAGTTTGTTAGTCTAAATAATGGTTCATTGATCTGAATATAATTTGCACCCTGTGTCCATTTATATTACACCTTGCATGTCATTGTGTTGCACTTCCAATTAAAAGCATTGCACTCATGTTCATCCAGATTGCCCGTGTGTGGTCAAATGGAAAGAGATTCTTATCCTTGCACCCTGTGTCCATTTACATTTGAGCATTACATGACGTTCTGTTGGACTCCCAATCAAAAGAATTGCACTCGTATTAGTCCAAATGGCGTTGCCAGTGTATGGTCAAAATCAAACTTTCTGGAAAGAGATTCTCAGCATTGCGCATTGTCTCTATTTACATTGCACATTGCATGTCGTTGTGTTGCACTCCTTTACAAAAGTATTGCAGCTTCATCCATTGACATTGCACTCATCTCTAAAATGCTATTACATACAAGGTTTTTCTGAATTTCCTTCTACTTTCTCTTCCATGATATATTATTCCCTCCGTCTGGATTTATTCGTCCACAAACATTTTTTTTTTAAATTTCAAAAATGTTTGTCCATTTTCAAAAGTCAAAGGATAAAGTAAGGTAAAATTACTCCTGCTGATGTGAAATGAACACACGCAAAAAGTAATGGAAAAAAGTTGGAATCCCCAAAACGGACCAACAAATCCGGACGGAGGAAGTATTAATTTATTAGCAACAATTATAGCACTTAGTTGACCTAACCTAAGTATAATGAGTTTGAGCTAATCGAGAGGGGAAAAAAGTTTGATTTAACCATAACAATGTTAACATGGATGCAAATATTTTGAGAAAGAGAGCAATTGTTTTAACAACTGGTGCAAATGTAATGCGGACATAGTGCAATTTTCTATAGTAATGACGCAATTATATGGCAGATGGAGTGCAATATAGATACCCTATTGATTTACCTTAAGGTGCAATGTTGTTCTCAAATGGTGTCATGTTTATTCAGTCCAGGTGCAACATTTTTTTCATTTAAATAGCAATGGATATTTGTTTAAAATAAAAAGTTGGATTTAGAGACATCATGGGGTGCAATGGTTTTCTCAAAGGGTGCAATATTAATTCACTCAAGAAGCAACTTGTTTTCATTTAAGGAGCAATAGTTATTCTCAAATGGTGCTATGTTAATTCTTCACTCAAGGAGCAAAGGCATAACCTAAGTACAATGAGTAAAGGTAAGGAGCAATGTTGGCTCATACAAGATGCACACCTAGTTCATTTACGGTGCAATAAATTATGTACCACACCACCACGTCATTCTGATAAGTTTGTTCATGCAATGTCATTAGGAACAATTACCATTAAGGTACGAAAATAAATATTTACTACCAATAAGGTCAATCACTCCTTTTTAATTATCATTAAGGTGAATAACTCTTTTTTCT
Source organism: Gaultheria prostrata (assembly GCA_036023075.1). Lineage (NCBI taxonomy): Eukaryota > Viridiplantae > Streptophyta > Magnoliopsida > Ericales > Ericaceae > Gaultheria > Gaultheria prostrata. The sequence continues at coordinate 23,898 of JAXBDA010004006.1, read as the reverse complement.
CTTTTCTTTTTTTTAGGTTTAGGCATTTAGGGTATCATACGCTTTCATAGGGTTTTAGAAGTTTAGGCAATTTCGTATAGTCTTGAGGGTTTAGGCATTTTCATTAGGGTATCCTAGGATTTAGATTTAGGCACTTTCATAGGGTAGCCTATGGTTTAGGTATAGGGTGCACTTTTCAATTATAGGATTTTAGTGGTTTAGGCCCTTTCATAGAGTACCCAGGAGTTTTAGGCACTTTCATTATGGTTTAGGTTTAAGCACTTTCATAGGATGCCCTAGGGTTTTAAAAAAATTGAAATGTAAAATAAGAATGAGAGAGAGAGAGAGAGGGTGGGTGGGACAAAATTTTGTTGGAGTTGGGCGGGTGGGCAAAAAAAGAGTGGGTGGTGAATTTTTGGAATTCCGGTGGAGTTGGCGGGAAGTGCAATTGTTTTAACTGGTGGTGCAATGATAATGGAGATAAGGTGCAATGATAATGCAGATAAGGTGCAATATGAAAAATCTCTATAAAAAAAGTTGATTTAACCTTAGTTTAGTAAGACAAGTTGGCCCAAAATGGATGCAAAGATTTTAAGACACGGTGCAATGGTTCTAAGGGGTGGTGTAATTTTATTGCGGACATGGTGCAATGCTTTTAAGAGGTGGTGCAATGATAATGCAGACACGGTACAACATCAAAAATCTCTCTAAAAAAAGGTTTGATTTGACCAAAGCCTATCAGGCAAGTTGGCGTAATATGGATGCAAAGATTTTGAGACACAGAGCAATGCTTTTAAGGGGTGATGCAATTATAATGCAGACATGGTGCAATGGTTTTAAGTGGTGGTGCAATGATAATGCAGTCACAGTACAAGATGCCAAATCTCTCTAAAAAAAGGTTTGATTTGACCATAGCCTAGCAGGCAAGTTGGCCTGACAGGGATGCAAAGATTTTGAGACACAGTGCAATGCTTTTAAGAGGTGATGCAATTATAATGCAGACATGGTGCAATGCTTTTAAGTGGTTTTAAGTGGTGATGCAATTACAATGCAGGAAGTCTTGCTTCATCTCTTTCTTGGTTGGAAGTCTTTAGCAGCTATAGATAAATGGAACATTCAAGTCGTGTCGTAAATCTCTTTGTTGTCGCTTTAATCTCAAGTCTACATTACAAGCTAAGAGACGACTGCACAGAAATCCAATCACCTCCCCAAACATCTGACTCACTTCCGGAGAGGTTATGAAACCACCTCCGGCTCCAAATACATCCCGATTAATGTAGAATCCAGCTTTAGGATTTGTCGACCCCACCAGATGAAGACAATAAGGAACCAAAATAAGAGGGTGAGGGAAAACGAGCGAAATTGCAAACCTTGATAATGCCTTGGTGAAGTCCACTTCCCTTTGTTGACAAGTAATGAAGTCTCCATAGATGATGCAATGCTAATGATGCTATCATCCAACCATTATTCACAACACCAAGGGCATAATTGATTCAACACAGCAATTTAATTTAGTGAAGCTACAAAAGTATATTGTTTAACAACAGTCTTATTTCTCTGTATCAGGTATATTGATTACTAGTTGTTTCTTGGTGACTGTGCTGATTGAGGACAGCATAGCTCGGAGACTGTCACCTTACTCCTTGCGTTGAAGATTCTTGGTAAAGATGTATCATGTTTCTAGTGCCGGTTGGACTTACTTGAAGACTTTTCCTTGGATGTTTACTATATTTTTGCTTTCAAGGGTTGTAGTCTTCATTTGGATATACGGAATAGATGTTTAGGGTTGATAGAGACTCCAATGATTTCCTTCTATTTAGGAGAAAATCTAGTACATGATGTTGGAATATTGTGGGTATGTTGCTCACCAATGGGTATTCAGGCTTGTAGTCTTCATTTGGATATACGAAGTAGATGTATCATGTTCTACAGTCCTTTGTAGGTATGACGAGAATTGTGGTACTAGCATATTGTTGTGAATCCAGTTGCTAGATGTTAAAGGATTTCCTTGTTCTTGGTTTCTTGATTACTTGTCACTTTGTAGTATTCTTCTAAATGATTTGATACGGCCCAATTTGTAACAATCTATGTCCAAAAAAAGTATGATTTGACCATAGCATGGCAAGGCAACTTCGCTTAACATGAATGCAAATATTTTGAGACACGATGCAATGGTTTTAAGAAATGGTGCATCTATAATGCAAAATTGGTGCAATATGCAAAATTTGTCTGAGAAAACTTTGATTTGACCATACCTTGGCAAGACGAGTTGGCTTAACACGGATGCAAATATTTTGAGACACAGTGCAATGGTTTTAAGAAATGGTGCAACTAAGACATGGTGCAATATGAAAAATTTCTCTGAAAAAACTTTTATTTGACCATACGATGGCAAGACGAGTTGGCCTAGCATGGATGCAAAGATTTTCAGACACAGTGCAATGTTTTTAAGAAGTGTTGCAACCATATTGCAGAGACGGTGCAATATGCAAAATATGCAAAAATCCCTAAAAAAAAAAAAAAAACTTTGATTTGACCATACCCTGGCAAGACAAGTTTGCCTAACATGGATGCAAAGATTTTGATACACAGTGCAATGTTTTTAAGAAGTGTTGCAACTTTATTGCAAACACGGTACAATCTGCAAAATTCTCTCTGAAAAAAGTTTAATTTGACCATATCCTGGCAAGGCAAGTTCGCCTAACATGGATGCAAGATTTTGAGACACAGTGCAATGTTTTTAAGAAGTGTTGCAACTTTATTGCAGACATGGTGCAATATGTAAAATTCTCTCTGAAAAAATTTCAATTTGACCATACCCTGGCAAGGCAAGTTCACCTAACATGGATGCAAAGATTTTGATACGACATGCAATATTTTTAAGAAGTGTTGCAACTATATTGCAGAAACGGTGCAATATGAAAAATTCTCTCTGAAAACACTTTGATTTGACCATACCCTGTCAAAGCAAGTTGGCCTAACATGAATGCAAATATTTTGACACACATTGCAATGTTTTTAAGAAGTGGTGCAAATATATTGCAGACACGGTGCAATATGAAAAATCTCTCTGAAAAAATTTGATTTGACCATACTTTGCAAAGGCAAGTTGGCCTAACATGGGTGCAATGATTTTGGGGTAATGTGCAAAATTAAAGCTTATACGGTGCAAAGTGAACATTCTCTGTCCGAACAGCATGGATTTAACCATACCCTGTCCAAATTTAATTTACATACGGTTTGAAATCAGTACCCTGGTAACACAAGGATTGCACACTATAATGAACGGGACCAATGCACGTTGGTTGGGTATCTCATTTCCTATTTTCCATAAAGTGAACAAAGCAATGAACAAAGAAGACCCTAAATCGAAAGGCAAGGGTCATTTAATCATCGGATAAAGATTCCAAACACAAAATGATGGTTTGCAAAATAAATTATTCAATCATCGGATAAAGATTCATTACATTAGCTTTGCAAACAATTGTCCAACACAAACTACATAAAAGAGTTAGCCTAATTACACTCCAAAAAAAATAAATAAAATACTTGAAGCTTTTCTTCTTTGCCAGAGTTTATTCTCTTTTTTCTCCCAAAGCCAAACACATACATGTAAGTATAAAATTGTCCAAAGGAACACATTAGATATGATAAGCATACTACAAAACCAATTTTAAAGCAACGCAATGCACAAGACACTGTTCTACCTCATTCTCCCTCACATTTGTAGTTTGTTCAGGTTGCTGAACTCGCATTGCCAAGTTGAGACTGTTTTCTACGAGAAAAGAACTAATTTGTATCAACATTCTCATTTCTTGTCTCAATACTCAGTAAAAAATTGTACCTACCAAGTAGACCGAAGAGGTAAAAAATTTCTAGTCACTAGATCTAAAAGCATGAAATCAAATGTATACACCTTGAATTCCATATGGATACCTTGTGAGGTTGAAGAAACTTCCACTTGTCTGTTTTGCCTTGGCTCTGACTGGGGTGAATTCCTGATTATTTATTTGCATTATAGCTTGGTTTTGGGGAAGAAGAAAAAACTTAGTCCATCATGAAAGATATAGTCCAGCATCATGAGTTCCAACACTTGCACAAAACCAGCGAAAGCCAAGCTATGCTCTTCGTATGTTACCGGCATAATCCAATCATAGTTGCTCATTTTGATCACAAATTGCTACAACTGCCCATTCCCAACCAATGCTGCAGATGTGCCTCAAACATCTACAATAGTGAATGACAACCACTCAAATTATTGCATTCTATAAAACTACAATGCAAATGACCTCAAAAAATAAAACTATTACCGTAGCGACAGTGTTTCCTACCGTCACTTTGTTACCAAATGCCACCCCATCTTTTAAACTATAATCGATTGCTGAATTGTTCTGGTACTGCTGTTCCATTTCTTCTTCCGTTTTCTTTTTCTCTAGGTACCTTTAAACAGTTTAAGGCGGCAGATACTTAGCTGGAAGTTTAGGTGATGAAAGTTCCTTTCTAAAATCCAATTGTATAGGAAGAAGATAAGCCAATATACAGCTAATGACAAGAAGAAAGAATGTGGATAAGAATGGACAGAAGAAATACTTCATATGGTCATGAAGGGCAGCTTGGAAATCGTAGGCCTCAGTTATTTCTCGAAAACCAATGCCAATGAAAGCATGGCCGAGACGGCCTCCTCAAAAAGGTCCATGTCATCATCGCCGTTAAAACAAGACACAGAAATGAGAGGCCAAAGGTAAAAACACTAGAACAGACACAATAGTGATACGCGTGAACACATGATTATGTATAAGCAACAGAGCCGATTAAAATCTACCACTTCTACCCTAGTAATGATAACACAAAACTCTAATAAGGGTGGAAACATAATCACATTTTCTCTCTTCATGTAATTCTACTTTCTGTGGCTACTTTCCTTTTATAAATGGTAACTGCCTTTCTATCAACCATGGAAGTATTTAAGAGAGAAAATAGTTGATGGATTAAGTAATTGACTTGTATTCTATTTGACTAGCAGCCAGTGTCAGACAGAAATTAATCAAGCCTCAAATAGCTAGGGCATTGATGACAAGGAAGATAGCTAGGGCATTGATGACAAGGAAGATTTCCTGCATCAGATTACAACAAAAGTGGCTCTTATTTGTTGATTTCATAGCTTTTCTAATGCAAGTTAACATGGAAATGGTTAAATCACTTATGAAAAAGGAATGGTACTAATAATACAAAAGACGAATTGAGCGACACCTTGACAATCTATGTTGCTCCAGTTTGGGTCTCAATAGAACTGCAAATGTTTGAGAATGGCAGATGCATATATTATTTTACTTAAAAATGAATTAGTAGGCACTAGAAGAAGTCATGCAAGTAGAGGTTTTGCAAAATCTAATTGCCATTAGTTATTATAGCCTAGGATTCATGTTGTCACTATATATGAAACTATGTTCTGATAATGTCAGCCAAGTGTTCTTCACAACTTATCTATTATCGTGACAGATAGCTTGACAAGACTATACCGACACTTTTTGTCCAGTTGAAATTCATAAAAAGCAGAACTTGAGAATAGATGTAAGCATCATAACTTACCAATATCCTCTTCGATGCGAAGAACAAAGTATCTGCAGGTAAAGAAATATGGAAACGAAATGACTTCAGATACTGGGTTTAGATTAAATCACAAAATAGAGTCCTTGATTCCAATATTGCAATTCAGCGGAATGTTCTAATCAGCACGTAAAAATGGACATCTGTTGTGGCAACAGAAAGACATTACCTGCTACTATCAATCACAGCCTCCACCGGATGTGGTTCTCCATCTCTCAAGAATGCCCGAGCATACAATTCACTTATTTTAAAAACATATTATCATCAATGAAAGCAACAGATATTGCAGCTCTTTACTTTTATCATTAAATCAAAATAGCTTCACCTGTTATCTTTTCTTCAAGTCTGATAATGCACTTTTCTCCCTTGCTAACAACTTTCAACATCCCCTCCCATGCCCATTTATTCACATCCCATTCGTCAGCCCTATAGAGAAGTTGAAGTGGAAACCAATGGAAACTCTCAAATGTGCAAACGGAAGGTTTTCTATTGTTGTTTAAATGCTGAGTTCAATTACTTCATTGATACTCGGCACATGAACTTGGACAAAATTAGACAGCAAACTGGTTTCCTGAACAGTCGTTATTGTGGTGGTATTTGGCATAGCACAAGTTCTTATATTTCATGACTGCTTATTCTACAAAGCTTATAGATGTATAAGATGTAAGCTGTTAGTCGATTAGGATTGGCATTATGGACATGAGGATTTGTTGAAGAATCATTGATCTGATAAGGTTTAGTCTCAACCGCGTCAACCATTCCGATACCATCGCCCGCTAAAAAAAAACTGGGGAAGGGTTTATGTTTCCCTCCACGAAAAGCTTATAGGAGCAAAGATAAATGTACGTTCGAGTATGTAAAGTAGGAGCGAAGATAAAAGTACGAACTTACTCAAACGAAAATGTTGGGTCATAAATCAGAAAATTAAAGAAGAAAAATTTATGTTCTGTCCATAACTTTTGATTTTCGAACAACATAGGAAAATGATTATGATTTTCGAGCTCTAAAGGGCAGGTGTCCATTGCAGAAAAAGAGAGAAGAACTGGAGAGTGATCATACCGTATGATAAACTACCGTGCGCTTCCTTTTGCTTGTAGTTGGGGGAGGAGGGGAACACGATCTGCAGGTATGGTGGAAGAAGAACACGATGGAGATTGAATGAGGAGGGGGGCGGTGAATTTTCAGATCTAGGGTTGGCAGAGAACGAATGGAATCGTCCCCCTCTGTTCTCGTTTGTCTCTCCCCTTTTTTTGACGTTAAATGTAACTGTGTGTGAGGGAGGTTGAATGAGGGGTGGATTTCAGAGAATATTTTGAGCGAGGGGTATTTCGGTCAGTTCAATTTGTGGTCTCATGTATGTGCAATTATTTTTCTCCTTCTCATGGTGGGACTAATTGCTGATAAGTGTTCCATTGATTAGCAATTTTTTGCCCCAATTCCCACTGGGGCGCAATTAGCCCTACATTTAACAAGATAATAATATAAATTTAACCGAAGTTCAAAAAACTTGCCGTGACAATTTTCAATGAAGACAGAGAAGACCGGCATCATCGAAGATCCGTGAACAATGGCTCCCATAGTCCCCAATATCATGAGAAGCCAATCGTACTTGTCAGCGAAGCACAAGAGCTCATAAAATGGTATACTCTGCTCGTTTTTCTCGTCAATTTTCTCTGGCTCCGCGGTCTCTGCCATTTTGGTTGTAGAAACTATCCCACTGCCGACCCCAAAATAGAGAGAAGAGAATCAGTGAATCAAAGATCGTTGTTTAATTCGTATATTGGCTTTTCGGCGTTGAATTAGGAGCCATGGGTGCTCGAGCGTATTGCTAAAAACTTTTAGTATTACCTAGTAAATGTACACGCGCGATGGATATGTCATTTGTAATACTGATAATATTTTCAGATGCTAATCAAACATGCTGATCATGTCAATCTTATTGGTGAAAGTTTTCTTCGTCAGCTAGTTCATGTTAGGAGAAATGCTACGGTACACACTCCCCAAAAATTATTCCATATGAGATTTTGTGACTCAAAATATGAGATTTTGTGGCTAAGGGCGTACCGTATGCACCCTCATACGGGTAGTCAAAAAATCTCATATAAGTCCACAAAATCTCATATTTAAGTCCACAAAATCTCATATGGAATAATTTTTTTTGGGGGGTGTACTGTAGCAACACTCTCATGTTAGTATGGTCGTGCAAAACTTTCTTTTCACTAATTCTTGTGCTGATATGTTCAAATCTATTCTAATACTCCATCCGTCCCTTTTATAGCATGGAGTTTTCTATTTTGGATTGTCCCATAATAAGTGTGTGCTTTGAAGAATTAATGGATAAAAATTTATACAATTATCATTTTGCTTTTTGAAAAGTTAGTGGGTAAATAGTACGTTAATTAATGGGTAACAGTTGAGGATAATTTTAGAAAGTGGAGGTAAAAGTTGATGTGGAAAGTGTAAAGTAGAGATAAAGTTGATGTGAGAAAGATATAATGAAAATGTTTCTTTAATAAGTTGAATTTACAAAGTCACATACTTAAAAAAGGACGGAAGGAGTATATAAAGGGGAGCACCAGTTTGATGTCCCCTTTTTTTGAAGCTTTGTCACAAAAGTGTTTTCCACTTTTGTCCCAAAACAAAATAATAATTGACCATCTTCCTATGTAGTAACTGTTAGAGGTATGATGGTAAACCCCTCCCCTCTAACAAAATATTGACCTTTTCCACTTTTTTGTTTGGAAAAATGACCAATGCTTCACTCTTCTCTCTCTCTTCTGTTTGTGCAAAGACTAAAAAAGAATGGGACAATAATCCCAAAGATAATGCACTTTCTTGTTCTACTTTACTTGGCCTACTTTACTTAGGTATTAGATCATGGAAAAAGTGGCGGCCACAGCGGCGTTAGTATAGTAATGTATTATTTGATTATATGTAATTTGTCACAATATAATGCTTAAATATCTAAAAAATAGATTATTTCTAAATAATAATATAGTAATGTATTATTTGATTATGTGTAATTTGTCACAATACAATGCTTAAATATCTAAAAGATACTCACTCTGTCCCTTTTTAAGTGTGTTACCTAAGAATTCCAACTATTTTTCTCTCACATCAAGTTTTACATGTACTTTCTATTACTTACTCTTATCAATATAATAATACACACTAACTTTTTAAAAATGAATCTACTTTTAAGGGCAAAATAGGAAATGTACCCACTAACTTTTCAAAACACACACTTATTAAGGGACAGCCCAAAATGGAAATGTATACACTATAAAAGGGACTGAGGGAGTAGTTTATTTCTAGTTAATAATAGGGTAGTGATAATACCAAAAATATTTTTGATTGGCTCTTTATGCATTGGAGTTTTGGCACAATCAAAAATATTTTTGGCATAGCACTACCCTAATAATAATAATACAATGCACGCATGATTAAACGATAAGCAACATACTTTTGTCCATACTTTTTTGTCAAAGTTTAACTTGCACACGCATTACGTGCACCCGGCCTCTAGTAAAAATTATGAGCCAAGTAAAGAAGTTTTTTAAGTTCCTTTTCATACTTTATCCTCCCTATCCCACCAAATCTCCCTTTTTTTTTTGTTCTTCCCACCCGATACTATAGTGACGATAATAATCTTCTATCTTGTAGCCCTGCAGTTACATCCATACTATAATGACAACCATATCAATCTTATTATAACAAACTTATTGGGGAATTATTTTTGTTTATGGCCGGTCATAATAATTAGTATTCTATTTCGTCATGCAAAACTTCCATTTTCTCTAATTCTTGTGTATATTCCAATCAAAATTGTGGGCAAATCAATTAAGAAATTATTTAATGGGAAATTGACGGGCCGGTCTCAAAATCCAAGCTTAAATCCTTCTTGCTTCACCTCGATTTCAAATTGTACCAAATGGCAGTAAGAAGACTGAATCATAGATTGTTGTTTAATTTGTTATTTATTTTTTCTTCATCGAATTAGGGACCAAGGGATTTATTGACTAGTGAACGTACATATGTGTGACGCCAAGCAAAACAAAAAAAAGTACATGTGTGACGCATGTGAGTAATGTCTTGTAAGAATATTTTCAGAACATATTCAAACATGACGATCAAGCCATTACTGAGGAAGAAGTTCAAGCCATTTTAACAATTCAGGTCCCAGTAATTCAAAGAGAAGATGTTTTGGTCAAGCATTACTCTACGAATGGAATTTTTTCGGTTAAATCGGGATATCATCTTGCTCTCAAGGCCAAGCTATCTGAAGATACACGAACTGCATCATCGTCTTTTATTCCAAACAAGAAGCTGTGGAGTACTATTTGGAAGCTTAAAGTTCCAAATAAAATTCGTAATTTTTGGTGGAGAGCTTGTCGGAATAGCTTGGCTACAAAGGAAAACTTGGTTAGAAGAAAGTGTGGCAGATCAAAGGTATGTCCTGTTTGTCTTCATTTTGATGAGTCTATTGAGCATTTACTCTTTGACTGCCAGTGGGCTAGAGTAGTTTGGTTTGGGTGTAATGTCAATATGGATGTGAATTGCAATTCTAATTCTTCAGTCCTTAAGTGGACATCCCAGATTTTGGATTCTCGGCATGTTGAGGAAGCTAAATCTTTTTTGGAAAGAGTTGCATTTGTAGCTTGGTACATTTGGAAGTCCAGGAATGAGCTCATTTTTTATTCAGTCCCTGTTAATCCCATGGCACCATGTTAAGGGCGATGGAGGCTTATGGTGAATTCTTATCTGTCTCGGATTCTCAGCAGGTCCCTATGGATAACCCGCAAACTGTGGATAGCTATTCCCAGTGGAGGGCTCCAGACCGGGGATGTTACAAGATTAATTGTGATGTAGCAGTTCTAGACAATGGAAGGAAAGGCAAGATAGCTGCAGTTATTAGAGATTGGAAGGGATCTTTGGTGGATGGGTCTACTGGTTCTTCCGTAATTTCATCCACTCTACAAGGTGAGCTGAGTGCAATTAGAATGGCATGCACGATGGCTGATTCTCTAGAGATAAATCGAGCAACCATTGAGTCAGATTGCCAACAAGCCATCAAACTTAGTGTGTTTGAGCTAGATCCTCCTTGGGATGTGATGACACGGTTTTCGACATCAGATATTTCCGTAATCTGCTGGGCTTGAGTTTTTCCTGGGTTAAAAGGGAAGCAAATGGGCTAGCTCATGAAGTGGCGACTAGTTTCAAGAAGGGGAAGCTGCCTCTCAATTGGGTTTCATGTCCGTCGCCTTCTATTTTGGCGTCGTTAGCTAGAGATGTTCTTTCTGTTGTGTAGCCTTTTTGGGCTAGTTTTGGTAATCAAAAAAAAAAAAAAAATCATATCAATCATATTGGTGACAGAAGTCTAGTTACCCCATAATTTATTCAGAATTTATAAATTAATAGCTCGGATTTACTCATTGATTGTTAAATTTTGGGTATGTTTTCTATGTATGTAGCAGCGTTGGTTGATATGTTCAAATCAAAATTGGGAGCCAATAAATTACTAAATAATTTCTAAGCTCCTTTTCATACCTTAAATCAATTGCTTTTACAAGCGATTTTTTCGTAATGCAGTCCGTTGGTCCTCGTCAAAGGCAGGCCATGTGATTATCTAATGGACCTTGCTACGTGTACCGACCAAAACACCCAGAAAATGTACCGACCGCTCTATGAGACCCACTTTTGGGTCCCACACGCACGATCCGAGCCGTTCATTCATCTTAGAATGCGATTCCGAAGGGTCCCTACAAAATTTCAGCTTAATCGGACGGTTAGAAGTGGCTAATCAAAAGTCCCACCGTTTCAATCTAAAGATTTTTTTTTTGAAACGGTGGGACTTTGAATCAGTCGGTTCTAACCGTCCGATTGGGCTGAAATTTTGTAGGGCCCCTCGGAATCGCATTCTAAAATGAATGAACGGCTCGGATTGTTCGTGTGGGACCCAAAAGTGAATCCCAATAACCGGTCAGTACATTTTCTGGGTGCTTTGCTCGGTACCCATAGGTTTTTCCATTATCTAATACTCCTTCTGTTCTATTTTGTTTGTCCACTATAAATATCCGTGCCATTTTCAAACGTTTATATTTTTTATTTATAATTTTTTAACGTTTTTAAAAATTATCTAATAAAACTAATTGAGATCTATCAAATAAGATCTATATTACACATAAAATACATTATAAATTGAAATCTACAAGAGTTAAAAAAAAAACACGCATATTGGAGTAGAGTCCGTTTGGTCCTCATTAAGAGCTGGAAAGTTGGCTTTCTATTCACTTTTGAAGTATAAAAAAATTTACTTCAAATCAAGAATAGAGAAAAACAAAAAAAAGGGGTAAATGGGAACCCAAAGACAATTACGACAACTTCAAACAACGTTTTTGTTTTTTTAGCTATTTTTGCTACAGTCGACAAAAAATCGATCAAATGTGGTGTAGCTGCAGGAGTCTAGAATAAGCCCCCTCCGGTCGGCCGGCTAGCTCCGAATGGCTACCTTGTTCCACAATCCGACCGTCATGGATCACTGCAATGCTATCCACTCCCCTGATCGTCGACAACCGGTGGGCCACCAGCACGGTGGTTCGACCCTTCATGAGCCTCTCAAGTGCCTCTTGCAACACACTCTCGGATTCTGCATCGAGCGCACTGCTGGCCTCATCCAGTAAAAGTATTTTGGGGTCCTTTAGAACAGCGCGCGCAATGGCAATTCTCTGCTTTTGCCCTCCAGAGACCTGAAGCCCTCTTTCTCCAACCGGAGTTTTGTATGCTTCGGGTAATGCGCTAATGAATTCATGCACATTTGCCACACGAGCAGCTTCAGTGACCTCTGCTTCAGTTGCTCCGTCTTTTCCATACGCAATGTTGTCGAAAATGCTTGCCGAGAAGAGGGCTGGTTCTTGCGAAACCAATCCTATTTGAAGCCTGAGCGACTTTAAGTTCAACCGTTTAATGTCTTTTCCGTCGATCATAACTTCACCTGCCAAAGGGTCGTAGAATCGTTCTATTAATGCTATTACGGAACTCTTTCCAGACCCACTTTCTCCGACGAGGGCTTGGCTCTGGCCTGCTTGGATCCTAAGATTGAAGTCCTTGAAAACAAGAACCTCCGGTCGCGAAGGGTATGAAAAGTTCACGTGGCGAAACTCAATTTCACCGTGGACCGAGTCAATGTGGTCGGCATCCGGATCATCCGCGTCAATCTTGGTCGAACGGTCAATGATGGAAAATATGGATCTGATGGTTTGACTGCCCCTGATTATTGCTGGCGTGAGACGAAGGGTTTCGGCAACCGAATTGGCTGCCAATTGTAGGATGACAACCACCTTGACGATTTGTGAGAAAGTTGAGAGGCCTTTTACGACAAGGTGCGATCCGTACCAAAAGAATAGGGCCTGAGAGCAATAGAGAGTGAGCTGAGAGAGGCCGAAGAGGATGCCAGACGTTTGGCTGCGGCTGAGGCTTTGGAGCTGGGGGACGCGGAGCTCGTGGCAGAAGAGGGAGAAGACATGGTCTTGGGCATTGAACGCAGCAACTGTTCGGATATTGCTCACTGCTTCCCCTGCTATCATGCTTGTCTTTGCATGTGCCTTGGCTGTGTCACCGGCAAAGCCTTTGAGAGAGAGTTGCTGTGTATTGTGGACAAAAAAATACAAAAACTGAATTAACTGTCAAGGCACTGTTTGATTGAGCCAAAAACAGGAAGAAAAAAAGAAGAAGAAAGAAGTCTGGTATTATTGTAATCAACTATTATCAAAGAAAACAAAAAAACTGTAGCATCTTGCCAATCAAAAAAATATAGTACTTTACCGACTAACAGAAATTTTTTACGAATTAATTGCCAAGGCGAGCAGCCAAGATATGGACTTTCCAATTCAGTCCAAAATGAGAAGTGAAAGGATCTGAACCCTTTCTAAAATTACCATTTCAACCTTGCCGATCTTTCCCATCAAAGTAATACCGACAATATGCTTTAGTTATTTGACATCAAACAGATGTCAGTCAGATATCAAGCTACATCTCCTGATCTCATAGTACTCGACAGTTCATTAGCATATAGATCAAGCTTGTCCAGCGAGTTTGAAGTTGATTGAGCGACTTTGGTGGATATGTATGCTGTGAATATGTGCATATTTGGTGGATATAATGGGAGCACCGTACTCAGAATCAAAAACTACGAAGGCATATCCTCTGCCTTCAAGAGTGCTAGTACAACTTGTGCTTTGGGATTTATAGACATCTATGTATCCTTTACATGCGCTAAAGATGTACAAAGGCATATCATCTATCAAGAGTCGATTTCTGAATCCCTGTGGAGGATTCCTGGGCAAGATCAAGTCCTTAGGTGGATATGCGAAATGAAATTGGAATGCTTGTGGAGGCAAGGGGGCAGCTATAATGCACGGGTGTGGTGAACACGGTGCAGGGCACTAGTAGAGTGAATTATATTAATTTACCTTTTACAGTATTCTATCAAGAAAGTAGTAAAGATAGATTCTAGAGATCCAGATAGGCTATTGTGAAATCAAACACTTTGAAGTAGTGAAGATAGGTTCCCGAGATCCAAATAAGCTAGTGTGAAATCAGAAAATGTGAAGAACAAAGAAACAAATTGAAAATACCAAAAATGCATCCTTGGACTTTTGGGGCAACCCACAGGAGAATTATAAAAGGCATAAAATTGGGTAGCATTCTCTGTGCATACCTGAGCACAGAAGGCTAAGGCAAGAAGAGGGAAGGTGGCAAATGTGAGAAGGGAAAACCTCCAATCCACTATGAAAGCAACTGTGACTGAAGCGAGAAGGGATGTCATATTCTGCAGTATAAGGGAGATCCTCTCAGAAATGGCAGATTTCACATCAGCACCATCTGTGGCTAGGCGAGCTGCCACAAGACTCGAGTTGTGTTCCTCCTCATCATACCAACCGACTTCATTACTTAGTATGGCTAAGAAAAGAGAAAACATACCATCAAAAGTAATCCATAGTCCCTTGACTACAACACTCATGACATAAAATATGACATCTTGTCCCTCACTACACAAAAATAAATTTCCAGTGACCAAGGTTGTCTTCAGTCATCGAAAGGTAACAAATCCATTACTAAAGCTGTGTTAATTAATCCCCATTGATGAAACTACGCGGTGGTCTCCCAATGGTTGGCATATATGGAGTTCAGAAGGGATATTTTACTGTTGTCCATTTTCCTAACTTACAGACTAATCTTTGCTTGTGATGATATTTATAATTAAAATGAAAAGAGGACACTTAATTTACCTGCAAGCATCATCCTCCTCACTCTTGCAGTGAGATTCTCTCCCATAATACTGAAGAAATAATATTGCATGAAATTAGCCACCACCGCATAAAGACCCGTGCCAAGGAAAATGATAACATACTCCTTTGTCTTCCTCTCCATGGTCGCATGATTTCCGTAGTAGAACACAACAAACATATTGCCCATCGCAATGGAAACTGTTGGAATAATAAAACCACAAAGAATTGATCCAACTGCACCCATTATTGAATAAGGCCATTCTGGAGCATTTAGCTTGAGAAGCTGGAAGAAGTACCCGTGTGGGGCTGTATGTGTCCTTTCAGTTTCTACATCTGAGACCATCTCGTTCTTACCATCAGCTCCAGTGTTGTACGAATAGCTCAAATTGTTCAAACCGTTGGAGTGCAGGCTAGGAGATTTTGTAGACGGTGAATGACTTGGTCGTGGTGAGCACGTATGTCTGGCTGAAGAATTTGAGAAGTCGCGATTTCCCATTGTTTCTTGGAATCGGCATAATGAAGCAAAGGCCCCACCTTTCAAAATCAGTTCTTCATGGGTTCCAGTCTCAATGACTTGGCCTTGCTCTATAACTGCAATTGAATCAACATTTCTTATGGTAGAGAATCGATGGGCAACAACCACACTTGTCCTCCCAACCATGAGGCGGTCTAGAGCTTCTTGAACAACGCTCTCAGAACTTGCATCGAGGGCACTTGTTGCTTCATCAAGGAGAAGGATCTTTGGGTTTTTCAACAT
Organism: Gaultheria prostrata; assembly: GCA_036023075.1. Classification (NCBI taxonomy): domain Eukaryota; kingdom Viridiplantae; phylum Streptophyta; class Magnoliopsida; order Ericales; family Ericaceae; genus Gaultheria; species Gaultheria prostrata. Next base: position 8,268 of record JAXBDA010004006.1, on the reverse strand, counting down.
AGCTCTTGCTATTGCGATTCTCTGTTTTTGCCCACCAGAGAGTTGGACTCCTCTTTCTCCCACCTGGGTTTGAAATCAAACGATATGAGCGATCAAAAAGTTTATTGTTGTTGGATTAGTTACCATAACCAGGCCTTGATTTAGATTCAGAAACGTAAAATCGAATCTTGTAACTTTATACGACAGAGAGAAGAAAAAAGAAGAAGTTAAAAACGCGAGCCATAATCCAAAACTTAAATATGCATCTTACACTCTATTATTGTTATTACTAGTAGACCTGGGGATGTAAACCAACCTGGGTGTTATATCCATTGGGAAGCAAGGTAATGAAGTTCTGTGCATTAGCAGAAGAAGCAGCTGCTTCTACTTCAATCATTGTTGCATTAGGATTTGAATAAAGAATGTTCTCAATTATGGTGGTAGCAAACAAAGCAGGTTCTTGATTCACCAGTCCAATTTGATCGCGCAACCATCTCAGCTCTAGTGTCTTTATGTCCACATTGTCAAGTAAAATTTGCCCTATTTAGCCAAAACATGTAATTAGTAGAACATCAGCTATCATGTCTATTCGGAAAAATTCTTACATTTTCATCATCATAGAAGTCTTGGAGTTACCTTGACTAGGATCATAGAACCTTTCTATCAGGGAGACAACGGTACTTTTTCCTGATCCACTTCCACCAACAACAGCAGTTGTCTTTCCAGCAGGAAAAGAAATTGAGAAGTCCCTAAGTATTAGAACATCTGGTCGCGATGGGTAGCTGAAAGCTACATCTTTGAACTCTATGTGCCCACGGAACTCAGCTAAGCACTTCCCGTCAGAACGATCTTGAATTATGGTTGGTCTCTGCTTGATTATTTCCATTAACTTGTACCCAGCAGCTTTGCCTTTGCCAAATGCTCCAAGGTGTGAAAATGACATACCTAAGCTTCTGTAAATCATTTTTTGTAGTCAGTAAGTTACCGGAAAAAAGGGGTTATTGACCTGAAAGTAGAGGTTTTAGTCTGAGATCTTACACGCCCCCAACAATGGCAGATACGATAGCAGTCAATGCCTTCCCTCCATCTGTTAGTCCATGTCGGACAGAAAGACTAGCATACCAAAAAAGTAGAGCCCATGACGTCCACAGTATTCCATAAGTGCATCCTAGCCCTAGTCCTTTAGCCATTCCAGCCTTGTATCCAAGCTTCAATGTGTGCTGTATTGCATCTGAATAGGAATTGAGTGTCTTGCTCTCGCCACAATACGAGTAAATAGTTCTAACTTGTGCAATGGCCTATTTAGAGAGTGTTAAATCATACTTTAGACAGTGTTAAATCATACCCATTTTAGTACACTAAACAAAGTTGACACAGTGCCCAGTTACTAAAACAAATTTTAGATCTCGAAAATATTTTTCGAGTCATTCACTAACAGTTGTGCATGTAAGATCATCATTTGATGTTCCAAAATAGGACAACTATAGACCATAAGAAAAGGTGAATCTTCATTGCAACTATAGCAAGTGTATTTTGTAAGAGCGTCACTTGATCCCCAAAGGATAAAATTTATCATGTCCAGCATGTTAATATGCAAAAGAAGGAAATTCTACAAAAATAACCAAATAGAACCATGCTGGATTTGGGAAACTATCAACATAGTTGTAAGTTGATTTGCCATATTATACAACAGTAAAACTCGATTCAAAATACTTAAATAGAATTTGAAAAAACCAACCTGCTCAGCAATGATACTGGCATTTGCGTACGATTCACGACCCTTGGACGTGAGACCTGTTAGAACATATGCATACAATCCCCCGGCTAAGGCGATTCCTGGAATCACTGCCACGCTAAGTAATGCTAGCCTCCATGCTAAAACAAAACCGACCACCAGTCCGGCCACAAAAGTGGAGATATTATGGATGTAATTTCCCACCTAAAGTTCCAATAATCAGAATAAGAACAATTATGGTTTATAAAAGTATTTAGTCTCCAAAGCAACACAGATTTTCATCACACATATCGGAAAATTTGGGACAAAATCTCTTCCATTGTTTATAGACCGGTTTAGTCGATCATTTCAAATATTATGGTCCCTACCACAATACTCAAAACTGGATTCTGTGTTTGAGGATGGTAATTGTAGAGGATTGACACAAATTAACCAGGATTTTGCAATGAGGGTGTCATGGAGCCAATTATCTTTAGATTCTTGATTGTGAATTTTACGTAAAAAAAATTTGGATTACAATGAGAATCGTAAAATAATTTGGATGATATGAGCAGAATAAGTTTTGTAAAGCATTTTGTGAGTGAAGGCATAATAAGACTAAAAAAGCTTCTCCAAATGTGATTTTTGGATTTGCATACTCCATTTCATTTATATTAGTACATTTCAACATAATTCATTCCAAAACCAACTCCCACACACTTGAAATCTGAAAATGCAAAAAGAAGGCTGCCAAAAAGGATCTATGTGCCATCAGATATGATACTATGAGTTCACAAAACACCTTTTTTATTTTTCTTGAACAAGCCAAAGATTTCTGAAATGGGTGCAAAGAGATTAACCAGGAGGGGGGAAGGAAAAAGGGAGAAGCACCAAAATAGGCACTCACAACCCAACAACCCAAGAGCCATCCCAACCAAAGAACAAAACACTAAAGACAAAGATGGCAAGTAGTCAACCAACCAAGCAAAACAAAATGTGATTAAATAATACAAATGAGCTGCTACACCTACAGAAACACTCCGTCTATATTAACAATCTGCCTCATAGATCCCCCTGATAAACTTCCCAAAATATGAAAAACGTCATTCAAGGCATAAGGAAAAGAGGAGTCCTTATCCTTGATCCGTAAGGCCACATTCAAGTTAATTGAATCCCAACTATCACCCCAAATGGGAGCAACTTTCTCAAATACCGCCTATCAAAAAAAAAAAAAAATTCTCAAATACCAAACCATTTCTGGCTCTACAAATGGACGCATAACAAGGAACGACTTCCCAAATGTTTTTAACACTCGCTGCCTTTCTTAAAGTTACAGCCACTCCACCATTCCACAACCCCACAGGCTGAACCAGGAGAGACCCATTCCAACCCCCACCACCTCAAACACTGAGACCATAGACTCCAAGCATAATAGCAACTGATCAGCTTATTCAAAATCCGAACCACATAATTGCATAAAGCATCCACAGGATCAATCAATCCTCTACTCGTCAACAATTCTGCAAACTTGATCCAAACTTGACAAGCCAGCCAAGAAAAGCATTGAATCCTAGGAGGAGCCAAATTTGACCAGATAGCCTTGATAGGTACAGAAAGACCAATCCTACCATCCTCTAGCAACTTATACATAGTGTAAAGGCAAGAATCACACACACACACAAGAAACAAAATCAAAAAATCGAAAGAATAAAACACGAGATATACCTGGTTCACGTATCCGACATCAGCAAATGGCTTAATCATACTCCAGGGGTGCTGGGTTGTTTCACTATGATGAAAGAAGAATAAAGGAGGTTGTAGTGCCCTAGCTATTTCTTTTATAAGCAATCCTATTCACATAAAGCCCTAAAATTGCTCTCCTCAAGTGTTGTTCCCTGCCCGACAGTCTGGATGGGACCTGACCTCCCGTCTGGAGGTAAAATTTCAGTAGCCCGGGGTCTTCAAATCTCCTAAGGGACTCCCGTCTGGACAAGATTCGCAATATGGTCCAAAACGATCAGATCTGCAGAGCCTCAACAAATAGAGCTGACAGAGTACATGCCATTAGAGGATGCACTCCAACTGATACTGTCATTATTCCTTGCAGGGGCATTAACCAAATCCTCCATTTCCCAAGAGTACAACCTCCTTCTAAAATGAAAGAGCAATTTCCCTTCAGAACTCCTCCTTTGAACACATGAAAACGGTCTTCCATCCTTTTCAATAGCCACATTGAAGAGCCTAGGAAACCTGTCACTCAAACAACCATTATCCTGCCAAGCATCCTTCAAAAAGGCTATGTTTCTACCATCCCTCACCCTCGTCAAATAAATTGCAGAAAACTGATTGAACATAGCTGGACTATAAGACTGCAGCTGAAGAATATCCTTCCCTAACATACACTTAACTATTGATTTCCATCACTGACCATCAACTATCCTCATCAACTCTTTACTTTTCAGAAAATCACCCTTTTCTCCACAAAGATCTTTTTGCTGCTGCAAATCACCAGCACCTCTTAAAGACTTAAACAGCAAAGAAACATTCCTATCCCCCAGTTTTCCAATCCCTAAACCTCCCTTCTCTTTTTCTTAATGCCACCTTATCCCACCCAACCAAGTGCATTTTCCTGATTTTATCAGAGCCACCCCACAAGAATCTAGTCTATAATTTCTCTCAATCTTATTTGAAACACTCACTGGCATTCCAGGAAATGTAATATACTGAAAAATTGCTCATGACTGATTTAATCAAAGTCACTCTCCCTCCCACTGATAAATTCCTCCTCTTCCAACCAGCTAGCTTAGTTTTGAACCCCACAATCACTGGTTTCCATTGTAGATTTAAGTATAGGACCAGCCCCAAGAAGCATACCCAAATATTTAACAGGTAAAGATTGAGTTTTACAGCACAATACGGCAGCAAAAGAGTAAACCATGGCATCATTTATACGAAGCCGAGCCACAGCACTCTTGTGGAAGTTATTCGTCAGGCCAGACACGAGTTCAAAACATCTCAAAATCCACTTGATGGACCTGACCTCCTCTTCAGGCTATTTACTTCAAACAATAGGATGTGTTTTTCTAGTTGGATTAGAAGTTGGGCTAGTGGTCGATGCTCAATCGCCCATATTAGGTAAATTACACCATTGGTTTTCTTATCAATTCCTTCCCCTTGATATATACCTCTACAAATCCTTGATCCAGACATGATCTAAAGTGGAAAGCATTAGCATACAAAGTTTAATACAATACATTAGAAATCCAGACACGGTCGAGAAACTAATAATAAAGGTCCTCAGAGTTCATCGATGACCTGAAGTTGGGTACGTTTTTCCATGTTTAATCTGATATTTGACTATGTGAGACACTTTTATTTAATGTAAATATTCTTAAAACTATAGCTCATAGATTGACATGAAAATAGATATACATACATGTGTGGATTGAGATAGAGTGGGAGGGAGCAGACCTTCTCACCAATGGCATCTTGAACAAGCAAAGTATCTGTTGAGATGCTAAAAACAATATCCCCAGTTCTAGCATCTGTATCAAAGAATCCAACGTCCTGCTTCAACACAGCCTCCAAATACTTCTTTCTCCAAGTACCCACCTGCCTCTCCCCAGTATACATCCAACAAGAAATCTCTGTTGATACAAACCCATCGATTTTTCAATAATACGAAATTAACCCAGCTGAATAGTGACTATAACAAGTGTAATCCTCAAGTGTAGGGATATATTTATTAGATAAGTTCATATTGACACAGCTATCAATTTGGAAAATGCTTAACCAAAGAGATTAGTTCCGTTGGACAGGGTTGTTGCACCTCACTAAGTGGTTGATTCTTTCTTCTCCTGCATTATGGCTTTGTGTTTATATGTAATAGTTAGTGCTTGTAGAAGAAGATAGTAATCGATTTTCTCATTATAGGAAATATCAAGATTGGTGAAATTGTCGTTTAAAAATGATAAAAAAAATATTGGGGAAATGCTCAGAAACCCAGATGTATTTAGAATCGTCCCATATGTTAGAATGTGAATTCACATGCTTCATGTGCAATCATGTGTGTGGACGGTTTTGAACACTTGTAAACCAAGATATGTATTCAGTCATGTGTGCCTGAAGCACTTCTCGATTGATTTATATTTTGCTGAAAATTCACAAGCGTAATGAAGCCTTATGAGGATAAAAATGAGAACTAAAGGATAGATTAGAGGTAACCTGCATATGAGGATAGACATACAGTCACCCCGAGATAGACGAAATACAACGCATACTGCATTAACAACAACCCAAAAAAGAATCAGTTGTGAGAATGTGTGATACTCCCTCCGTCCCAAATTGATAGTCCCTTTTGGGATTGCGTGTCATTTTCAACGACTTATATATTTTAATGTGAACCTCAAAAAATATGCATTATGGATCTTGTTTGATAGATCTCATTGAGAACTTTTATACGTTTTAAAAAAAATTCAATTTTTTTTTCTATAAATACATTATTTTTAGTTTAAAAATTACACGTAGTTTCGTAGTGGACTATCAATTTGGGACGGAGGGAGTAATAAATAGAAGCAGCAAAGCTTAACGTCCCAAACAATAATGTCTCAAACAAGTGAACAACTTTGATAATAATGTCTCACGCGCGCGCGCACACACACTAACCTCTCCTCCACTCCATCCTCTTATTTCACTTCTTCTCTCTGTAAACCCACAACCCAAACACCAAACCCAACAAAATCCCACAAATTCCCAGCCCTAGGGTTTGCCCGCTCACTCAAACCGCTGTACTCTCTTCCCACACGACTGTAACTTCATAAATCCTCATGTTGTGAGTGAAATCTTTCTCTGTTTTTCTTTTTGATTCTTTAAGACTCCGCATTTCACTGCTTTCTTAACTATCTTTTCTCACTGCAGATGCTAGATTCAGTAGCTCTCTACCTTTCTTCATCGGCAGGTACCCTATTTTTACTCTCTCTCTCCTCATTTTCAATCTATTTTTGTTCTTTTTTTCCTCTGTTTGTGAGTTCTTTTTTGCCAGATAACGGTTATGTTGTAATCGGTGGTTAGGGATTTCTACTGGCTTTTGAGAGATTGAGTAGACTGTTGTAAAATTGTCATCGGGAGGAGGGGGTTCCGATCAGCAGCCGCCGCAGCGGCGGCGGATCATGCGGACTCAGACGGCGGGGAATCTCGGAGAATCGATTTTTGACAGTGAGGTTGTGCCGTCTTCGCTCGTGGAGATTGCTCCGATTCTCCGTGTCGCCAATGTAGTAGAATGAGCGAATCCAGTGGTGGCGGCGTTGCAGAGGTGAACTCGTGGTTCTGGCGCTGGAAAAGGTGTTGGTTTGGCATGGGTAGAGGGACTGTTTTGTGGAGCAGGTGTAGCGTGTGGTGTTTGGGAGAACAAAATTACTTTGTCGCAACATAAATGGACGGTGCATTTTAATTGTTTAAAAGCATTTTCAACTGTCCGAATTTTAAAATAAACTATTGGAGCGAGCTATTTGCGCGAATAATTTATTTAAAATTTGGACTATTAGTTATTGAGATAGACGATTAAGATGCGTTCCGTGCATATCACGTACGCGAATTGTACGTACCCATAGCGGCGTTGGGAGAAATGGGAGGGGAAAAAGAGGGGGTCAACGCCTATATAAGTCAAACTCAGCAATTTCCAATTGGCATTTGACGGATTTGGACGTTGGGGTCTATTTAAGTGACAGAATGATAGTTTGGAGCTGTAATTGAAATTTATTGAAAAAAGACTCAAAATGATCAGTGGGTGGTAGGGATTGCAATAGGGTGGAGACCGAGCGGGAGAAGTTAGGGAGGTGTTGGAGGCGGGTAATAATCGGGTTCCATTTTCTCTCTCTTTTTTCCAGAAAAACTCTAAACTCAGTTTATTGGACTATCATTAAGGATTAAAAAGTAGGGTAAATAGCAAAAACACCCCCTCATCTATCATCGTTTTGCAGGGACACCCCCTCATCTATAAAACTTAGCACTCACACCCCTTCATCGATGAACCGTTAGCAAGGACACCCCCTCCATGTCATTTTCGTCCAAATCCTTAACAAAATTGGATACAATTACATGATTGTCCCCTTTTCTTATTACGGTAAACACCAAACACTTTCTATCTCTCGTCCAATTCGATCAATCTCCATCGAAAAATGTAAGTATGTACTTCTCCCTTCTCTCGATGAAATCGAAGGCCATCAAACCCAAACCCTAATCGATCGACAAAAAATCTCTCCTCCAATCTCGATTTTTTGCCTCTCCCTCCCCTTGTATGTGTTACTCGATCTCTGACCTCCCTCCATTCTCGATATCTGACCTCCTTTCAGTAAAGTGGAATAGTAGAATAGAGTTGTTGGTGTTCTTTCAACTAATCTTGTAGTTAACAGACCCTAAGAATCTCCTCTCAGGGTTTGCTATGGATTTTGATGTGTGGATGGGTGCTAGCATTCCACAATGACAAGGGGTAGTCCACTTTGCTTCTGCTTGAACCAGTGGAATCCATGGAAGCCATTTGAGAGGGGGGGGGGGGGGGGGGGGAGGGGAGAGAGAGG
>JAXBDA010004005.1:0-31241 GCA_036023075.1 Gaultheria prostrata | reverse complement strand
CTCCTCCTCCACCTTCTAATCATGGGACTCCACCTCCACCTCCACCTCCACCTCCACATTCTAATCGTGGGACTCCACCTCCACCTCCTGCTCCACCACCACTCAGTCGTCATGGTGCTCCTCCACCACCCCCACCTCCTGCTCCACCACCACCACCACCACCACCACTCTCTCGTCATGGTGCTCCTCCACCACCCCCACCTCCTCCATTTCGTGTTCCTCCGCCACCCCCGCCTCCACATGGTTCTCCATCGCCATCACCTCCTCCTCCAATACGTGGAGCCGGAGCCCCGCCTCCACCACCTCCTCCTCCCACGCGAGGACCCCCACCTCCGCCACCTCCTCCCACTCGAGGAGCCCCACCTCCACCACCACCTCCTCCTCCAAGTCGTGGCGCCCCAACTCCACCTCCTCCTCCAAGCCGTGGAGCCCCACCTCCTCCGCCACCTCCTTTAGTTGGAGGGCCACCTCCACCACTTCGTGGAGCACCACCGCCACCTCCTCCTCCCGGTGGTCGTGCACCTGGCCCTCCACCACCACCTGGCCCACCAAGGCCTCCAGGGGCTGCACCTCCGCCACCTCCACCCTTGGGTTCTAAAGGACCAGCTGCAGGTGGAGCGCCCCCTCCACCCCTTGGAAGAGGGCGTGGGCTTTCACGTCCTGCAGTGCCTGCTGCAGCCCCTCGAAGATCCACTTTAAAACCTCTGCATTGGAGCAAGGTAACCAGGGTTTTGCAAGGAAGCTTATGGGAGGAATTGCAAAGACATGGAGAGCCTCAAATGTATGGCAAACTTCTCTTTTGAATATGATTTCCTTGTTTACCATGATACTAATGGTTGATCATATATATCGTTCATGTTTCTCTAAGATGAGAATAGAGTTGTTGGTTTAGGATCCTGTCAAGGTCATTTTCTATTGCTTTATTGTGAAAATATCTTTTTTAGACACTTGCAGATACATAGACTGTTTCCATATATTTTTAAGTCATGGTATTGGACATGATTCCATACCTTTTACTTCTCTTATCACCTTGTTTAACTTGCTGATGTTGTACCCTTTATCCTAGTGCGCCAGAGTTTGATGTATCAGAACTAGAGACTCTTTTCTCTGCAACAGTCCCAAAGTCGGATTCAGGTGGTAAAGCTGGAGGGCGGCGGCAGTCCGTTGGATCTAAAACGGACAAAGTTCACCTGGTAAAAACTTCTGGGCATGATATGTAGCAATAAGATGCTGTGGTTTTTACTTTTTGTCCTGGTGTAGTTTGGTTATTCTTGCCTTTTTAGTGCTTCTTTTTATTGATCCTGGTTATATAGTCCAGTGTCATTCTTTCTGAACTAGATTTTGAGAAAAGCTGTATGTACACGCATTCACATTTGGATACACAAATAATGTTGGTATCAGGCGGGAACAAATATATGAGCATAGAAAATATGCTTGTATAGCCTAGTCAACCAATATTGGTGAGTGGATATGAAAATGTCTTGAGTAACTGAAATGATTCTTCGAAGTTCCAACAAAGACCCATGGAATGAGGCTTGGACGGCTGGGACTATGGTGAATTAATGCAACATTTGTTAACTGCTGCTCCCACCCGGCCTTGTCATATTGACTAAAATAGTTGTCCATATGAAATATTTGTCAACATTTCAAATCTTGACAGAACTGTTTTTCTCCTTACATCCTTGTCCAAAGGGAGGCCGCTATGTGAGAAATGTTGCATATTAAATTTTTACTAGCTTCGTTAACCTTTGTTTTGTGGTGTTGCCTTCTATGAAAACTCATAATGCCTATCCATCTTATTCCTTTCTTGTCTAATCTACCATGCGTAGGATATGAGTGATGAAAAAAGTGATTTTTGTTTAGTGTGCCTGCCCATATTGAGGAATTGTTTGCTAAGAGTTGATCTACCTTAGTACAATAGTTTCTATTAAAATTTCTTGTTCCTCCCAAATTTGAAGATAAGTATTGAGTACAAAAGGTTTAACATCAGTAGGACTAAAACTTGAATATGGAATGCGAGTTTAGTAAAAATTGAAGCAGTAATAGAAAAAGTGGATATTCAAAGCTGCTATAAACCAAAATGTGAAATTTTTGTTATCTATTGTGAAAGTTTAGTTATGTAGCATCAAAGTAAGTGGGTTTAATTAGGGGTGCTTCTATCGTCCTTTTGACACAACTACCGTCCTACACAATGAAACAGAAAGTTTCGTAGAATAACTGCAAGGCCAATGAAGCTGAAATGAGGATTTCAAGGTGAATGTGCGGTCTAGAGAGAGAATTAGAAGTGAAAACATTTGTGTTTTGATACAAGTATCATTAGTTAAGATAAGTATGAGAAACTGCAGCTGGAGGTAGTGTGGCCGCGTACAACAATGACCAATAATATGCAATTTAAACTAAACGATTACGTGAGTGTTAGTAAGAATCCTATGGGAAGACCTGAGTGAACAGACTAAAGAACAAACCAAGGTTAGCCTTGTTTCCCTTTTGATTGGGTCGCCTACATGGATACTTGTTCTCTATTCTGCTATGCTGAGGGACTATGTCCTTAGATATTAAGAATTATGTATCTTTACCACATGTCAATATAGGTCTTCCTATCCACAAAGTGTCGATCTGATTGGAGCGAAAATAGTTGAGATGCAGGGAAGAGGAAATGACGAGTTGTTTTAGCGTTTTGATTAGCATGAAAACGGTATAAAGTGCTAAAAAGTTCAGTTTCTTGTACAATCCATTTAGGCACTTTCTTGGTAAAACTACAAGGGAACTTTATTTGCTTGTTAAAGTAGCCAAGTCTTATGAGACTTAGCATTATGCCCGTGATTTCCACTTTCCCCTCTTCTCGTTCCATCCTTGTTAAAGTAGCCAAGTCTTATGATCTAAGGTCAATCCCTAGCTAATTATTACTTTATGGGGGATAAAAAATAGTTTGTCTCGGTCTTTCTTTTTAAGTATGTGGATTGTCGTACAGTGCAAGAACAGGAGTTGTTGGAGGAAAATTGAGAAGTTTGAGAGTGGTTATTTCTTGTATGCTAAGGATAATCTAGTAACTGTAAATGTATTCTTGCAAAATTCCTACTGAATTTTTATTTTTACCAAATGCAAAGTAGAAAATAAATTTTCTTTTCACTTTTCCTTCTTTATTTTGCTTTACCTCACTTTTACTCTCCCTCGTTATTTTCTTTCTAATCAAACGGACTCCTAGAAGCCTAATCGTTTATCTTTACCATTGCATCTGCTGGTTTTTAGTGGGTGACCAAATCACCTTAATCTCTGTCCTCTCAAGTTATCTTCAATTGGTGATACCTCTACTGATATACAAATGTCTCACCTAATTTGGGGTGATGTTGTGGTAAAGAGTAATGTGAAATTACTCTATATGAACGAAGTCCTTAACAGAGCTAACGGGAGAAAAAGGATCAATCTAGTCACCCCCTATTGATTGTGATACAAGGCTTAGTTTAATTTGGTTTGTTTTGGCTTATTTCGTTTATCTTCATCGTTCTCTATTTGATCAGCAACAAGAAATCAAATAAGAAAGAAGAAAAGTAATACAGAGACTACATTGGGAGCCTCATGGTGCCCACATTTATATGACAGGAAAATCCTCTTTCAACCTATTCTTCCTGCCGAAGTATCACATATACGGACACGCGATACCAAACGGCACAATATGGGACACCACATTACAAAGTATATCTATGTGTAGTGTGCGGCATATATGAATATTATATTCATAGGTAAACAAAACATCAACATAAGGCCACTTGCAAACATTGCATATTTAATAACTTGAAACTCACTTTGCCTTTTCATGAAATATCATCATTTCAACAAATGAAATTGGGGCCACATTTGACACAACAATAATCGGAGCCCCTTGTTAATAATCGGTACCGTTCAATTTGTTTAAACATGTTTTTAAGGGAACTCTTAATAACATGTTTAAAACTAACAGAACGGCTCCGATCATTTGCATGAGACTCCAAAATGGGTGTTTTATATTTGGTGTGGCAAATGTTGTGTCAACGGAACCGGCCCCAATGAGATTTCTTATCATCTTATTATTGAACATCATTTTGTTTTATCATGGTGTTTATTTAATTATTTGTACAAAATTGTAATTTGTATAGTTATATTTCAGAAATGGATTTGTCCCCCCAAGTGTCCTAAGGTGCTCGGATTGGGAACTTATAAAAAATAACGAGAGACGTTTGATCGTGTGTCAGACGCGTGGCAGGACAGCTGTCAATGTACGTAACACGTCAGATGCAGCCATGACACCTTCTTAGAAATGTTCGTGCTTTTTAGCTCCACGCACCTGGCACGACAAATGGGGCCAAAGTATCATATGCTCTCCAGCCCCAGTTACCATACTACTGACCCTTAAGGCCTTAAGTCATTCTAGATAAATGTGAATTCCTTTCCAAAGCCCTCTGGCATGTGACAAGGAGACCTTTGGAATAGCCCAATCATCCGACAAGGAACCATGCTTAGCTTCTACCACCGCGTCCTCCTGTCCTGCTTGCAGGTGAATCTCCAGAATGATTTAACCAGTGCCTTACTTGAGTATATTTAATCTCCTAATCCTAAGCCAATTTTCCTTACTAATATAGAATACACACTATCTGCTGGTCCACTGAATGATTTTGCTAAAGGAAATGATAGTGCACCTTTTCAATCCTCAATTGCCAATGTAGAAAGAATACGGAATATGTCAATGAATAAGCATGTTTGACAAGGTGCTCCTAACTAAGTGATCCTTGCTGCTTTGGGAAAATATTTTCTTTCTACCTTGCGATTCTTTTCTCAAACCGCTCTACCTCCACAGCAAAGTTGTAATGTTTTCAAGGAAGACCTTATGGTAAACCAGGATAACAAATGGAGATTGATCTCTATGTACATCCAAGTCTTTTTTGGTTACTACCTTAATGAATCCACCTCTGTCCAGGCTTATGGCTCAGAAAATAGAGAAAATGCATATGGATCAAGATAGTTGTGTGAAATTTTGTTTAGTTCTAAGAAAAGTAAGAGACTAATGGAATAGTGGTTGTGGAACGATTTGTTAGAGTTTATACCTGATAAGATGCTAGTAGTTTTCCGTTATAGCTTTTGCAATCTTCTCTTCATTTCTTGAGTGTATTCTGACAGGTGTTCTCTCTGTTCATTCTAGGTTGACCTTAGGAGGGCCAATAACACAGAAATTATGCTCACAAAAGTTAAGATGCCACTTTCTGACATGATGGTAAGCTTGACATCATCACACTTCTTGATTTGTGATGTCGGACTAGTTTCTCTTCATTATAGATAAGGTGTTCTGGGGTAGCATTTGTTTGAATGGTTTTTTCGAAATTTAAACAGTGGTTTCGTGCAATGGTGCATGTCCAACTGTTTAAGACGGACTTATATCTTAACCAAGGGTCAAATCTTGGGCATGGATACTTAATGATTGAAGGGAATCTATGTGAGATTGATTGTCCTCAACTAATATATTTTCATGCTCATATAAAAAATGTTTTTCCTGATGCTCACGTAATACTTCATGACATTGATGAGTATTTGTCTTAAAAAATTGAGGTTGTCTTCTTTCAAGTACCATGCTTAACTGCATTGATGCTTGATTTCCACAGGCTGCTGCACTAGCGATGGATGAATCAATTTTAGATGCTGATCAGGTGGAAAATCTTATAAAATTTTGTCCTACTAAAGAAGAAATGGAGCTTCTTAAGGTGATACTATAGCGTAAAGCATCACACACTTTAATATTATGTTGTCTTCATCATTGGTCTTTTTTCTTTGTTTTCCCATATTTATTATTGATTTTCATATTTTGTACTGTTTAGAATTTCACCGGTGACAAAGAGAGCCTGGGGAAATGTGAACAGGTGTGTACAGATCATTTACTTTTCATTTCTTTATTATGGCCGTAGTTTTGAGCACTTTATAGATCTAAATGTTTTTAGAGGAAAGTTCAGTCCTTAGTAGATTTATGGATAATTATCTTGACTAAATCGTTTGGAACACTAATTAAATTTGGTTTTGTGTAGTTTTATATGACGTATGTTTAGCATCCGTATATTAAAAAATTTAAAAGGCCTGACTTAGGTTCTTTTTTTCTTTTCTTTTTGTCCTGTTCATGAGCTCTTCTTGTATTTTGACTCTGTGTGTGTGTGTGTGTGTGTGTGTGTCTTTCTCTCTCAGACACGCGCACACACACCTTTTACATACCTATATTTGTCCTCTCTTGTATATTTACTTTGAGCCTATTGCTTCATGGATTTTTGCAGTTATACTTGAATCAACATCTGTTAGTTGGAACTTGGGGGGAAAGTACACATCCCCTTTACGATCGTATGAGAGAAACAGTCTTAATGATTTGCTTTTTGGGGTGCCATTTTTTTCCAAATATTAGTTTCCACTCTTGAGTTGAACGCACATATCGAGTTGTTTGGTAACAACAGAACAGAATCAAAGTTAGAAAAAGAAGAATGCATGTACTGTATGCTATTTGATGTTTTGACTGTTCATGAGATTCATTTTGTTGTAAGGAACTTAATGGGTCGGTGGTGAAAGTTGTGGTGTTATTGGTGTTTTGAGATTAACTGAATGCGAGAGAAAGGAAGAAAGAGCAAAACAGGAGATTTAAATGTCAAAATCATGTTATTCAGGGCCATCTTCATCTTGTAAGGGTGGGATTAGATGTTTTGGAAATTGTTAATACGTAGGGATCTGGTTTGATCATGGAGAACAACTTATTCCAGTTGGTAGTGAGTTTGGAATTTGAAACTTGTGGAGAGTTACATACCGTTTCGAATATGAAGATGACCTATGATGTACCGAGACACCTAAGTGGTTGTTTCGTGTTGGATATGCCAGGGACACTCGGGGATATGTGTGGTACATGCGAAGTTGCATGTCCAATTTTTATGATAGAACTTGAGCAAGGGCACATATGGAACATGCCCGAGACATGTGTGTCTCAAGTGATTACTCTTGGTTATAGTTGGAGCAAATCCCTAGTCCTTGCTTATGTGGATGATGGTGGTGTCCTTCGTCCTGGGTTGTGTACCCACATGGAGACCACCAGGGACCTGCCCTCACTCAACTTCTTGAAAGTTCTAGTTTTGCTTAGGTAATTTACATATAGCCCCTAAACTAAGATAATGTCTCGATTCATTCCATTTTTTAACAAAATCGCTCTAATTTGTCCCTCCAAATAATTGAAACACAATGAAAAGACAATTTACTGTAAAACTTTGTTGTTGATAAACAAAAAGGCCCAGTTATATATGTTGCATTCCTTCTTCTCCCTGTTTTTGTCAAAGTGAGGGATATAATGGTTAAAAAAATGAAAATTATTCCTTCATAGACGGAAATTAAAAGCATGTTGGCATACATAATTCTTATGGATTGTGCGTAAAATTATCACAAGTTTTGCCCCCACTAAAATAGTTTTCTGGCTCCGCCAGTGGAGGGTTACGGAGTCTATGTGACTTGTTTACAACTAATTCCTACTATCTTGTTTTAACATGGAATGGAGTTTAGTTTTCTCCCTGATTAGTGTGGTAGTATATTTCAAAACTCATTAATGTTATGCCACCCTTGTGCAAAAAGACCATTAAAATAGAAGGCTGTGTACAGTTGCATGTGTTTAAATAAGCACCTATGAAATCTATAAATTGTTTCTCTCCTTGCCCAACTATCGGAATCACTAACAGAATGGATTTTTAACCTTAAAAATGGACTTCCAATAGCGTAAAATATGTCCGCGGTTCCTTTCCCTCCAAATAAGCCACATCAAAGATTAAGGGATCGTTTAAGGGGAATTCTTATTCCCGTGAGATGTAGTGGTGTAGCTTACCAGCCTTGCGACTCCTCTTTTTTGAGTCTTGGTTTACAGAGTTTTACTTCCCAATTTGTTTCCTATTCTTATTCTTGCACTTATCCCTTTCAGTTCTTTTTGGAGCTGATGAAGGTGCCCCGGGTGGAGTCAAAACTAAGAGTGTTTCTTTTCAAGATTCAATTCAATTCTCAGGTCTGGATCTGTAGATTTTGTGGTGCTTCTTCAATATTTCTTTAGGTAGCATGTGGCGTTAGTTGTGAAAACTATTGAACTCTTGCAGATTTCAGATTTTAAGAAGAGTTTAAACACTGTGAACTCGGCATGCGAAGAGGTATTCACTGGTAGAGATTGAGCTTTTCATGCTGTAGACTCATTTTATTTTGATTCATATATTTATACTGATTTACTAGGTTCGAAATTCCCTCAAACTGAAGGAAATCATGAAGAAAATCTTGTATCTGGGGAACACATTAAATCAGGGAACTGCTAGAGGTGATGATCTTTACACATTGAATTTCATTTGGTAGGCTCTTGGCAAATTGTATGGGTTTGAATCTCTTGCTCCAAATGGGCCTTGTAACCCCTTAACTAAGAATCATGGACATGTCAATCTGTTCCACTTGTCCACATTGCACGTACATTTTTTGGACAACGCTCTGGGCTGGTGTTTGACACGCTCAAGTACGTGTCTCAATATTTTAGTCGGACCTGTTGGGGACACATTGGAGACAAATATAATTTTTATAAGTTGGGGGCGGGTGTTTGTACTCATTACTGAGATGCTCTGGACCATGAATGAAGGAAGCATGGTAATGAGTACAGATATTGATTTGGGTCTCTAGGCCTGCCCTCCTTGATGCCTTTTGGCTTTGATTTGGGGGCATGGTTCTGCAACAAAACGTCCGTGTAGCTCCTCGGTTCTTGGAGGTTTAGGGGGGGCACTGTTTCAGCGGTATTCTGAGCGCAGCCACTTTGTGCATATTGCCAAAGGTTAGGTCTGTTTCTCAACCATCCCCCGCCCATACCCCCAATGATTGGGGACTAGATGGGTTCTGTTATTGTTGTTGGGGGCGGGTCAAAACTGCTTATAACACAATTATCTGATTTTCTTAAAGTGAAGAAAAAGGGATGAGTAATGGTAGTAAGAAATAGCAGGAAAAAGAGTCCATTTTGAGGTCTCACAATCAAGCATCAAGGAGTTATGTGTGCGTTGTGCCCCTTTCGTTGGAGCGCTTTGCTTGACCTTATCGTTGTTCTCGCCATATACAAAGAGTTGCTTTTGATTGAAGAGATATATCCCCCCGCTTTCCTCACATACCATTGCAAAGCCAAACTCAAACTACAGATGCTTAGGTTTTGAGTATTTATTGATGATGAGTGTTTGTATAACTTCATAGTACAAATATAATATGCGTTGGTCCCTAATCTAATCCTAATTTGATAAATAAGCTTTTATTTCTTCTATGAATTTAATTTTTGTAACTATATGTGGATTAATTTATTCACCATGCCCCAACGTACCCATGTATTAGTTTTGGAAAAATCGCATGTCGTGTCCATGCATATTCGTTCTTCTTAGCTATTTAATATTGTGTATCCTGGGTGGGGAAAAAAGTCCATCCTAACTTGTGTTCTTAAGTGTACATAAAACGATGCAGAGCCGTCCTTGGGCTAAGGCTCAAGAGGTGACTTAGCCGCAGCCAACCCCCCCCCCCCCGCGCGCGCGAAAGTGTAAATATTGGAGCCCCTATGAATTTTTGTGCCCAACATAGGAGATCAAATATATTTAGTACCCAGCATATAAGTCCAAAAGGAAAAATTATGACCCTTCTTCGAATTTTACCTTGGGCCCTCGAAATATCAGGGCCACCCCTGATGATATCCCTTTCTCACACCTTGAACGCACCGTTAGTACATAGATAAACAGGTTTGACATCTTCTTGACCAACTCGTTTTCTAGCTAGATGTAGTTTGCGCGAGTTCAATTCCTAAAAGCTACTCGAATGTTGCTTGTAGTTGCGGAACCGAGGCTCTCTCTTTCTTATTTTTGGCTTAGGCTGATGACTGGTTTGAGGTTTTCATCTAGATCAAGTAAAAGCGCAGCGACACGAGATACAATATTTTTCTAATTCGCTGGTTAGTCTGTTCTATGAGTGCTGCTGAAGAAAATTCTGTAGCGCATCTTATGAGGCTCTTTAAGTGCTTCTATTTGCTGTAGCATTATTGTGGTAAATGGTTGGGTACAGAAATGACGCAAATCTTCGGCTTATCTTGCCCTGGTTATTTGTGAAGACATATTGAGAATGATATTCTGTGGTGCATGTTGAATTCTGTGGTGTATGTTGTACGGAGAAACCATTGTCGTAGTGTTATGACTAAAAGGGTAACCAATAGTGAATAATAAACTTTAACATTAGCATTTGAATGAAAATGTTTCAAAACAAGTAGAAGTAGAACAGAATGTGTAAGGGTACTTTAGAAATATAAATAGCAGAGAAATATATTCAAATTAGTAGATTTAAAAAAGTTAACTGTGAAATCCCAAAATTTCTCAAAAGCATGAGTTATTAGAAATTCCTCGTCAATGTATGTCACGCTATCCAATTGCCTCCACATGCAACTCCATCTTGTACTTGTAGATCAATGAATGCCGATGAGCCAACTTATGCTTTATCTAGCAGAACTTTTGGCAACCAAGAACAATTCAATTATGAAATAAATGTAGTTGAGATGAGGATGCTAACATGGATTTATAATAAAAAAAATTAAAGGAAATATTCGTGAAATAGCACTAGTGCCAATGTAATGTAAGTCGAGGAGAGCAGAGATCACGTCACTTTTATACAATATCCAACATAAATTTATGCTAATTTCTCACTGGAATTAACTAAATCCTATCCTTTTTACAACATCTCACATCAATTTCAGTTTTCAATATGTGCGTTTCCATTAACAGAGATCATATCACTTTCTTCATCCAATATATCTAGCCCTCTTTGTGGTCTTTATTTTGCATCTCTATCAGTTAGGGACTTAAGGGTTGATGATATGTGTCTATTTTTGTCATTCCACTCGATCAAGGGTTATATGTTCATTGCTCCCTTAAACTTTGAAATCCGTATCTGTTTTATGACGACATCCCACTTCTATTTAAGCCTTCCAACATCCCTCTTTTTATGTCACACGTCTTTATCAGTTAGACTGATTCTATGATCTAATTTTTTCATTCGGCTCTATCAAGGGCATTATGCTAAGTGCTCACTTAAATAAAACAAATTCCTATTTTCTCACTACTAATCCCACGTATTGATCTAAATATCGGTCATTACCGTTTGTATTGACAGTGATATAATGAGATTTTGGACCTCTGATACATCTACTTACCTGTGCATTGTCTGATGTTGGAATATATGGCCGTATCGCCGGTACCGATACGTATCTCGATACCGCAATTTACCCTGATCCCACGTCAGTTTATTTCTTTCAATACCTACCATTTCCATTGACACTGGAGAGGACCATATGGCCCCCGATTGGATATAAATTTACTGTGCACTCTTCTCTAATTTTGACCAAGTTTCCACCAAGGTTTTTTGGTATTTTTTGTATTCTTGCTTGTCTTCCCACTGTAGCCATGGTATTTTCTCATCACATACATCACAAAAATACCATTTAGCGGAAATGACACCCAGTTTTTACTACATTGGGAAGGTATTTTTAGTGGAAACCCACCCTTAGTGATCTCTATAGAAGACTCAAACCAAAGGCTTAGTTAGGTTGAGCAAATTGGGTAGCTTATATGGATTTGGTCAATTTTACTCGAGGCCTATTGAATACTGGAAGGAATTTGAGATTCATGTCCAGAGGTCTGCCGCTTAGACTCCAGTGCTTGTAATTACTTAAATTGCCTGGCATGATTGCTTCTTCAAGTACGTTGTTTAGATGACTAGATATGTCAATGGGATACACTCATACAAGAACTCGTGCCTTGATTTTTGTGTACATTATTTTTTCCTTGTGACGTATATCACTACTGTTTCACCACTTCCAAAAATCTTGCTGTAATGTTAATGGGGGTATCCCAATTCTAAATATCTTGCACAAATGAGAATGAAGTAGTTATTCAATTTGCATGGGATGATTTCAGGAGTTTCAACGAAATTTGTTGAACTGATCTAGTCTATTTTTCAGGTGCCGCAGTTGGATTCAAGTTGGACAGTCTGTTAAAACTCATTGATACACGTGCATCCAACAACAAGATGACACTGATGCATTATCTTTGCAAGGTATGATTGTGTTACTTTCTGTCTCTTGTCATGGTCTTAGATCTTTCTGGTCCCATGGGATGTTGTGCAAATGACATAAAATAAATTTTCTTTGGCTGAATATTATTACAGCTTGAATAAATTTTATGCCTTCCAGAATTGGATAAATATATCTCCCTTTGGTTTTGAACTGCTCTATTTAAGAGGTTATCTTCATTTTCAATCTTGAAAGCATGTTTAACGGAACCCTTGATTTTCAAATATTGAAACATGGAAAGACTTTGACACATAACACTGCAGTGTCTTCATGCTAGCAACTTCTAGGACCTTTCTTTTAACTGGTCCAACCTTATCTCATGCATTTCCATACATGTCTAAACTGTGTTTCTTCACTGTAACTCTGCTATATTGTGTGAACTATTGGTTGGCCAAATGATGACAGGACCCTAAGTATCTACTGCTGGATTGAAAATAGTTGGCCCTTTTTTTCAGTGACATTATTTCTTTCCCTAATAGCAGAATCATGTTGGAAACCTCTAGTTTCGAGATGCTTTTACTCGACTGCCACGGGCCTCTCAGCTTTAAAGTTTCGTAGTTTAGGAGATATGTTTGCTTTTTGAAAATCTAATAGTTATTCCTAAAGGAACCGAACCAAACACATGGGCTCATTAAATCAGCCTATTCAGGTCATAGTTAAGATATGTGGATGAGTTTCTCGAGCTTTTGTTCGGGTGGAGGTTTGTTGGGGTAGGGAGGATGCGTATGAGATAGAAGAATTGTGGTGAGAGTTTCTTGGTCAAGTCCTTCAAAAAAAAAAATTATTTTGTAAATTGAAGTGCAGAAAATTTTATTAGTGATTTTCTGTAAAAAACTAGGATGGCGGATGTTTACAAAGATTTGCATTCCGTTTTCTCAACTTCCTTAGATTTGACCTATACCTTGGGCTTGTTTTTTATCCTAGCCTGTTGGTGGTGTATATTTTGAAGGCTGGTGAATAGTGAATTATTCACATTTTGCAGTCTTTGGTTTTCAATGGTTGATACTAGATTCCAACTCACTCTGCATAAGTCTTGAATTGGTGGGTGTCACTCTCACTGTCACTCGAATAGTTTGAGGAAGTTTAATTGATTTGGAGTGTAACTAGGGAAAGAGAGTGAAAAAACTTTTTGGGGTGTGGAGCTGGCCGTTCGAAGCCTAGATTTCTTAGGAGAGGTTTACTTTATTGATGGTCTTTTACTTTGAATTTGGGTACTCCTGGTGGATAGAGGTATAATTTTAATTTAGAGGAAACTATCATGTGTACTCAGTAGTTCCTTGTATTGCGCCTCAGGTCCTTGCCTCCAAGTCACCAGCACTTTTGAACTTCCATGAAGATGTTACAAGTTTGGAAGCTGCATCAAAGGTTAACATGTTTTCTCTTTTTTATTACTTTTATCACCTGTGATGGAAAGTGTTTGAAACGTTGAATTGGGCTCACTTTACAGATACAATTGAAGTCTTTAGCAGAAGAAATGCAAGCTATTATAAAAGGACTAGAAAAGGTAAAGCAGGAGCTTGCAGCATCTGAGAATGATGGCCCTGTATCGGAAGTTTTCCGTAAGGTAACCCAACTTATATTGTCGTTTTCGCAATCTTCAGTGTGAGATTATTATGTTTATCCAGATCTTAATATCAAGTTGTCGTCCTTCACCAAAATTGTGGAAGAAGGTACAAGTGAATTATACTCTCCAATGCATACGTCCTTCCGTTTTAGATGTTAGACCTTCACTCTGAAAGTGTCTAATGTACAGAAAATCTTATATATGTAAACATAAACATGTGACCTCTGTCTGAAAGTTGAAGTAATTTTTATATATTGATACCCTTTGACGTATGTTGTTTTAGTCCTATAGGGTGGTATTTTTATTATTGTACTTCTATTGTCTAATTGGTTGTTTTCATTTACTTTTTAGACATTGTCTGAGTTTATTGGGATAGCTGAGGCAGAAGTGGCATCTGTAACGAATTTGTATTCAGTGGTGGTAATTCTCTTCCCCAACCAGCAATTAACTTAATTATTTATAGCATCTCTCTCTCTCTCTCTCTCTCTCACAATTTTTTTGCATGTTCATTGTTGGTGGACAGGGCAGAAATGCTGATGCGCTGGCCCTGTATTTTGGTGAAGACCCTGCCCGATGCCCATTTGAGCAAGGTAACATTCGAGGGACCCAAAGTCCTTCTGGATTCATCCAAAAGAGCTGCTTTATTTAGTTTCGAATGTTTCCTTTTCCTCAATGTGGACAGTTTATGGAAAGGTTACTTATCCTAGACTATATTGGAAGTCTTTTATGACCTTTTGTAGCCTTGAGAATTTCCAAAAAGGGTAGCTAATTGCTATTGCCTGGTGAAAAATAGGAAGGAATGACCAAAGAATTTGGTGCATCCAAATTATTAACACCTTGAACTCCGTTCTCTAAGGAAATTGGGAATTAGGATTGAAGCTCTATTACTAGAAGTAGGCTCATAACTATTAGGTCCTATGGGTAATGACTAATGAGAATGGAAAGCTGACGTTGAGTTATTACTCTGTAGTCTGTACTAGAAAGCACCCTGATAATGTGCCTAAGAGTCTCATTCCATTCCAACATTTGGGAAGAGCTGAAAAGCCCGAAAGTGTCCTTCAAATGACGTGTTCTTAGTTAACATTATAGTTATCAGCTCTACTTCCGAGTTTCATATCAGATTTGAACATTTTGTGTTGTAGAGCGACGAGATATTTTGTATTGGGCAGAAATGGATTAAAATATGAAATGATTTGGTGTCATGTTGAGTTTATACTATAAAGCACGAAAATGGATTGTTTATAAATGGAACTCAGGTTTTGATTTTCTAAGATTTGGTGAATTTTATTGGCTGTAATTTTTGATTGGGCAAGGTTCACATTTATCATATATTTCCCAGTTTTTTCCGTGCTACAATTAAAATACTGGCTTCTTTCCTCATTGGCTGTCTGATTTGTGCAGTTACTGGGACACTCTTAAACTTTGTGAGGATGTTCAGGAAAGCACATGATGAGAACTGTAAACAGGCCGAATTGGAGAAGAAGAAAGTTCAGAAGGAAGTTGACATGGAGAAGGCAAAGGGAATTAACTTGACAAAAAAAAGTGGGAAATAGCTGTGATTATGTGCTGTGGCTGTATTTTCCCTCGATGAGGACCTGTGGTTCAGACATTGGGGTCTTCCAAATTTGTTACTGGATGGTGTCCAAAGACACTTCTTCAGTTGCTCACCCTCTCTCCAGTAGTGTCATATTGATTTGACATTGAAGGGGATTGATGAAAACTATTTGAGAGGGTTTCTTGTGGATCCTTCAGGAGGCTTGCAGACCTTACACTCTATCTTTGAACAGCTCAGCTGCAATTTCTGGAGCAAGTGCCAGGTCATCACTCGGAGTCTTGAAGCTGGGTGATCTATCATGCGTGATATCACCCGGACACTCCAGATGTGAATAAATGATCAGTGATGACTTCTGCTTAGGTGGCTTTGCTTGGTTTGGTACCAGTCTCTGAAAGAATGATGTTCTCCCTATGATTTTTCATAAGATTGGATCTGGCAGTTTCAAAGTTCAAATATGGAAGAAGAATTTGGTGATATTTGGTTTGGCATTTCCGCGCCAGAGCACTCGGGACTGTAAACCACAACCCAACAATGTTCCACGAACCATGTACAGTTTCTAACCTTGTATTCTACATTCAAATTTGATTCTTTCCATTGTACCATAGATGTAGGCTTCCTACTTGACTAAATAGAAAGTGTAGAAGTAGGCTAATTTTTTCTCTCATATTGAGATATTTACAGGAATTCATCAAGAAATTTTGTATAGCTATAGAAGGTTAGGATACAGGAAATAGGAGTAGCCAGTAGGAGACAGGTTCTCTCCGTGTAAT
This sequence comes from Gaultheria prostrata, assembly GCA_036023075.1. Taxonomy (NCBI): domain Eukaryota; kingdom Viridiplantae; phylum Streptophyta; class Magnoliopsida; order Ericales; family Ericaceae; genus Gaultheria; species Gaultheria prostrata. The sequence continues at coordinate 15,207 of JAXBDA010004005.1, read as the reverse complement.
TGTAATATAAATAGAGTAGACTGTTGGATTAGAAACTTCTTGATTCATTGATTCTCATGTATTTAGTTCAAACATTCTCATTTATTTGACGCCGAATGTCCCTTTGATCTGCCTCTTTGGTTCTGGCTTGTATACAAAAACAATTGTCTTTCTGAATATAAGTGTTGCTGGATTAGTTATTGCATTAACGCTGACAAGTTTGAAACTACATTTGCAAGATGTTGATTGTTGGAGTAGTGTGGGTCCTTTTTAGTGCTGATGTAGCAGGTGCTTTGTAATGAAGCAGTCAAGCAGCTAATTGATGGGTGGCATAGCTTTTGGGTACATTTTGACAAGCTAGATGGTTTCCTGGAGAAGTGTAAATAGACTTTCAACTCCATGGAAAGGAAGAGCAAGGAGAAGGTGAAATCAACCCATGAAACTTGTCAACCACTCTGCAAGTCCGGCTTGCATTGTACAGAATTCACGAAAGCTTTTCGAGTAAATTGCCACAGGTGTGTCCAGATTCGGCTTAAAAAATTGAAGCCGGTAATTATTGTTGTTCTTCTGCAAGGTTTGCATATGGCTGCCATTGATGATTTTCTAGAAGCTTGATGCAGGGGAGAAGATGGTGCCAGAATAGCAACTAAAGTAAGTTCTGACCCAACAAATAAAGTATGATTTCTACAGTGTTTATTCGTGGTGAGAAAGTGGATATGATTGTGTCTCGTCATTGAGATTAGGTTTTTCTTTGGGAATTGATATTGACATTCCACTTTTCTCTATCGGCACTCTCTTTTTTGTCTTCATTAGGTAAAATTACCCTTGCACTTTATGGATAGAGACAAAAAAGGGAGTGTCAATAAAGAAAAGTGGAGTGCCAATAACAATTCCCTGAATTTAGTTTTACATTATGCTTATTTGCTTATAAGCAAAAAGTGAGTATTATGCATGTGGGGCTTTCTGATACTGTTTTGGGCAGCACAATGCCCTCCCAGCACTTTATATTGTTTCTGAGAGACAGAATTAGTGCCACGTTACTTTAACCAATTGTCCAATTCTGTCTAAAGATAGAGGGAGAGAAATTTAAAAGGAGTATTGCGAGGACTTTGGTGTGCTTGATGAAAATTGGACTCCAGTCTCAGTCCTCTATAAATACAGTACCAGTAGACTTAGGCCGGTGAAATCGGTTGGTGGCAGCAGACCGCTTTGAGTGGTGGTTGGTTTGCCATTTGATTCGGTTCTGAACACGTTCAACGAATCTGACTTTGGTTTGGTTCCACGAAGATTTGGAGTTGAATCTCAAGAAAATCTACTTGTGTTTTGACTTGGATGGTCTAATGAAAGTTCAACTGCAGGCAATTCTCTAGATAAACTCTATTGTAGCCATCTGGAGAATTGATGCTTCCTTGAGGGTAAAAAACGTTCTGCCATGTGATTGCTGTTGGTAGGGTAACGCGAAACCAGTTAAATTTTGGCGTCCCTATAAATTCGGTTTTGTTTCAACCGAAACAGTCTAAAGGCTAAGTATTTCTGTTTCGAATCAAATCGAAATGAAACATTAGTGGCATCCGAAATTCCAATGCCTTCATTGACGGAAGCTGGACTGCACGAAACATCCAAAACGCAGCTAAATGCTGAAATACGGGAAGTCCAAATTCGCCGAAAGAGAGATGTATGCAATCCCAGACTCTCTCTCTCTCTCTCTCTCTCTCTCTCTCTCTCTCACACACACACACACACACACACACACACTAACTAACTAACTAACGGTGCTTTCTTGTATTAACTCTCTGAGCATTTGAGTTGCCACATTTCTGTGTCTAAGTTGGTCATTTTCCTATGCAATTCTTATCACGAATACCACTCCTAGTGTAGTTGGTTCGTAACTCTTCCTTCTGAGGAGATGTCCTGAGTTCGAGTTCTCATGGACGAGGCGCTCGACCCCCGTTGTACCACGAAATCCGATCGTCCGGGAGAAGAAAAAAAAATCTCACTATAATCAAGAAGTCCATTCCACTCTATGACCTAACCTGGTAAGCAAAACAATGATCTAGATGAATGATCTAACACAGACGGGTTCAATAAGGTTTCAAACATTCAAGGGATTATTTGAATTGCACCATGTTCAAAAATTGCGGCCATTTTGTATGGTGGGAAAAAGAATGCATTGGTGCTCTCTGTTATGTGGACGATGTTAATCATTTTGACCCAGCAGCAACTGAAACAAATGCGAGTTCTTTTTCGGCCCCGTTTTTGTGGAAGTAGATTTAAGCATCACATTGGACTATATATCTACGGGACAACATGTCCCGATCAAGTTTTTGCGGATCAAATTTATATCTAGGTCGGATACGGGATACGTAATCCCATAAATCGTGCGGTATATGACACCGTAGTTGTGGATGGAACTACTTCGTTAAACTAATTTATTTCTGTTTCCTCGTAATTTTAATTTCATCTTGGAAAACCACTCTAGGTTTCCATGACCCAAACACAATCTATCCATTATGTACTTACTACTATCTATCCAAAAGGAACATTTTTTACGAAATCTTTAGGAGCACTAAATTATCAACTTATGTTTTTGCATCCCCGGACAAAATTTCAGTGCCGGGTGGGCACCAGGTGGCAAGGCTATGTGGTGCCCGTCAGCTTGTCCTGGTCGTCTGTCCGTGTTTTGGACTGCCCAAATCTGTTGGATTTTTGGTGGCATTTTTGTAATTCTAAGGGATAATTTACCCCAACAGATCTGGGCTGTTCAAAACACAGATGGATGGCCCAAATATGCCGACGGGCACCAGGTGGCCTGCCCATTGAAATATTTTTCATTCCGTAGCCTTTGCATGTTTACAAAAAGTTCTATTAATTAGCTCAAGCAACATAAAATATTTTCCTTCAAACAAAAAAGGTAACATAAAATATTGAATTCGTCGTACAAATACTTACCCAAAAAAAAAAAAAAAAATCATTATCGTACTAGATAGTCGGCTCATTCAAATATAAAACTTTAAATTCAAAAACTAATATTTTGTAATTAATGACTACATTATTTACCGCCGTCAACGGTTATGTAATCAAATTTTGGAAATTAACTACATATCCCTAGTGTACCCCTTATGGCTAACGTTGATAGCTCACTGAATCTTGGCATTTAAAATTGCAAAAGTGTTATTATCTCTAACCATGCCTGATCTTATGTTTATCATGATCATATATATTCACAAAATCTCTCATTACTCTTATCCCATCCCACTAACTAACTAATCCTTTGTTGTTATTAACATTAAAAAAGAATCTTAAAAAAGAATCTTATTTTAATTAATGCATGTCTAGTCCATTTAGAATGCGGCGTGCTTGAGGAGTTGTTCAAAAATTTTAACAAGTTAAATCTCTCGTGCCATTTGATAAATCTTAAATAGTGTGTGTATCTAACCCCAAGCTAGGGGTTTGACCTAAGTAGACATGAAAAAATAACTCCTAGGTGCTTGTTCTTGCATGTTCGAATGTCACGGAGGTTAAATATTTCAAACCTTGGTATCAAAACAGACGGAGCCAAGATTTTTGCGTAGCAGGGCGGGCTAATTATGTGGAGGAGTGGCGGGATTATATAATTTGATGATATATATAATTTTTTCGATATAACAGTGGGTTTTTTTTTAATTGTAGCAAGGGCGACCGCCCCTACTAACCACCCCCTGGCTCCATCTGGAGGGTTTGCCCAGTCGTTAACTGGACTCTGGATATAAAAAAGGTGCGCGCAAATCGCAAGTTGACCCGGAGAATCGGTTATAAAAAAAATAGCGTGCAACTATGTATAAGATACCATGCCTAAAAAATAAGAGATGCTTTGATAGACTTGGTGAACACCACAACAGATTCAATGGCACAAAGTGAAGCTAAATCCCTTGTAACTCACGAACTTGAGAATTTTGAATTCTTGTTTGCCGTAGTTATTTGGTACAACTTGTTGTTTGCTACCAACACTGTAAGCAAGTTACTTCAAAGTGAAGACATGGATATTTGTCTTGCTATAGAGAAGTTAAAATGGCTTTATTACTTATCTCGAAAACTACCGAAATGGCAAATGAAATGGGGATTGAACCTAAGTTTGTTGAAAAGCACATCATTCAAAGAAAGAAGCAATTTGATGAGGATGTTAGAGAAGAGGTGACACACACAGCTGAAGAATCTTTTAGAATGAATTACTTCTTGGTAATTGTAGATCAAACTCTTTCTTCAATCAAGGGTAGGTTTCAACAATTTGAAGTGTATGGGAAAATTTTTGGTTTCTTGTTTGATTTGGAAAAGGCGAGTTTGAGTGATGAAGGGTTAAAAAATCATTGTACCAACCTTGAAGAAGTTTTAAAGCATGGTGGGGTTTCCGATATTGATGGGAAAGAATTGTTTGGGGAGTTGAAAGTTTTGAAAGAAATGTTGCCAAAAGAAGAGAGGAAACCAATTGAAGTGCTCAAATTTATGAAAAATATCAAGGATGCTTTCCCAAATTCATGGATTGCGTATAGAGTGCTTTTAACTATACCACCGGTTACTGTTGCCACGGGAGAAAGAAGCTTTTCAAAGTTGAAATTGATCAAATCTTACATTCGATCAATCATGTCACAAGAAAGACTAAATGGGTTATCCATGTTATCGATTGAAAAAGACTTGGCAGAAGAGGTGGATTATTCAAGTGTAATTGATGGTTTTGCTTCTAAAAATGCAACACGAGTAATATTCAAGTGATACTCATGCGTTATATGTATTCAGAGACTTTGTGTTTTGACTTTTCTGTTATTATGTAAATAATTAGTAGAGTTTTATATTGTTTTGACTTTCTCATATTGTGATTGTAACTCGAAAAAATATTTAAATATTATACTCGTAGGGCACACTTTTTGGACTAGGCCTAAGGCACTCCAACCCTTGGGCCGGCCCTGATACAGCCGTCATATGTTTCTCAAGCATAATCAATTTTTTGTTGCGCGATCGGCTCTCTGAGTCTCTTCTCTCGTTGCTACGAGTTGATATCTTTTAAAGAAAAATTTTAAATATCCATTGCTCCATGCGATGCATAATTTATTTTAGATTATCCGATAATGTTACACTCCGTATGTATATATTAAGAACTAAAATCACGAGTAGATAAATAAAATTGATCACAAAATCAGGTTCATAATTGCTTCATTCCAATCAAACCCAATGTGAAAAAATGAGCAAACAAAAGCCTTAACAAAGTACTTTTACAATGTGTAAGAGCTACCAATCTACAAGGAGAGAAAAGGGTATTACAAAGAACAAGAATCAAACATACAAAAGAAAAGGAGTAAATTTAATTTACTATGATCCTTATTTGCCAATGTGTTTAAGAATACTCCAAGTGATTTTATATGCATATGGAGTTTTCTTTTATGAATTTATCTGCAACCTTAGAATTCAAGGAAGCTCTTCAATAGTCTTCCCATTTTTCCCTTCAATTCGAATCCGGTAAGCGTATCCTCCTTCCTCATCTATCCGAAAACCTCTTTTGCAACTCTTAAAGAACTCGCAACTCACAATGGTATCGATCACTACGATGATTGAATACAAATACGCGATGAAAATTCCTTCGAAAGCAGTGCAAGAAGTGGCGGTGTGAAAAGCTCTCACCACCCGGTATTGAAACAAGGCTTCAACTGCTGCCAGAGCCATATTGACCGGAATTGCTAGCGCCAGACCTGTCGCGGTCCTTCCCCTCATCAAAACACATGCCTTGAGAATAGCTAAATAGCCGCCACTTTTGTCCATTCCTGATGTAACCAATGCCAAATTGCAAACTACGAAGGAATTCGCAAGGATTATGGAGTAGAGAACGGCTCCGGTGGCAGAGAGGAAGAGGAGGGATGAGGCAGAGGAGTAACCGGAAGCTTCTAGACAATTGAAGGCGACGAACAAGAGAGAAAAACAAGTTGCATTCGCGGAGAGGATGAGGAATGAGTTGCAAACTTGGGTTTGAAGAATTGAGTTGTAAATGGATAGAAAAGAGGAAAAAGAAGGCTTTTGTTGATCATTGAGGAAGTGGATTATGGAGGCCTTGGAAATGAGGAGGAAAGAGAGGGTAAAGGGAAGGACAAGAATGGAAGAAGTGATGGTTTGGGAGATTTTGAGGTTGAGAATTGTGAAGAGTTGTGACGAGGGAGGAAATCCAGCAGCTTGGAAGAGGGAAGTAAGGTGGTTGTGGATTGTGAAAAGGAGAGGGGAGGAAGGGAGGAGGGATTGTGAGAGGAGGAGTGCAGCTGAGAAGGGGAAGGCAAGGAGGAGAGAGGTGGTGGTGAAGTATTGGTAGTTTTTGAGGAAGTTGTGGATTGATCTCCTCAGGATTTTGCAACTTCTCTCCATTGGAAAAGGTGATGATGGGTTTTGTTCCATTTTTTGAGTTTTTGGAGATGGAAAAATGAAATATGGGTTGTCTCTCATAATGGGGTTTTTGTATGTGGGATTGAGTAGAATGGGAGGCATTTGGTGGGTTCCTACTCTCTTTCAAGTTGTCTATTTATGGTCTCTCTCTCTCTCTCTAGAGTAGTTTTGGTGTGTTGGGAGAACAGACCAGTCAACAACTTGGAACTAACAACTGCAGAGGTGGAGTTGGTTTTGGAGCTTTGTGGCCTCTTTTTTGGATTTGTTAATGTAGCAGACACATCATCTGAAACTTTGTGGCTTCTTTTTAACAATGGGATTTGTTAATCCTACATACACAACATCAAAACATAACATTCGAACACAGGATTTCACTTCCATATGAGTATTGTGTCTGGATATTGAGTCCGTGACATTTTGATTGTTTGGAACCATTAATGGTGGAGGGAAAAAGGTGTTGTGTCCTTGTGATTCTCCAATTCTTTACTGTTGGTTCAAGTGAAGATTCGTGTAAAGAAAAAATAATTCAGAACAAAAGAACCAATTATTATATCATATATTAGACCTTTTACCATGATTTAGCATTTGGGGTCTTGCTTCTTGATGCAAAGTGGGTGTTTTAGGTGACTTAGAACATACCCTTCGGTACAATTAATCACACTAAACAATCATTAAAGTTGGGATTGTTAAGCCTACCCTCTACCTTTTTAGCTTGTGTCTTTTGGGTTCCAATGAAAAGGTATTGACTCTCATATAAAAAATAAAAAAAAATGGAATGAAAAGGGTGAATGAATTGAACTACTCTTGGATAGTTCATGTCTGTTTTAATTTGAAACTTAAGATATTGTTTTAAAACGAGGCCCAAGTTGATCCGGTACGAAAAGAAGAAGAATATAATAGAATTTCTGGGTGTCGAAGACAGAGCCGGCCCATGGGTAAGCTCTACAAGCCCACGGGCTTGGACAACGAAAAAACAAAAAAAAATCGTAAGTTATATATAAATAAAAAACGTTTCTAGCTGTAGTTCAGAGTGCTTGTTTGGTCTGATGGCAGCCGCATGATGCCGCTCTCGTGCACGTCTAGTGTTTGATTCCCTGGGCACCCTTTTCCAATTTTTGGCGCTTAGAGCTCTTCACCCTTCCTCTTCTTCTTCTTTTTTTATTTTTTATTTTAATCAACATGCCCCTTCTTTTATTTTTTTCTCTACTTTGTTTTTTTTTTCCCAACAATGTTAAAACTACACTCAAATATAAAAACACTCTAATAAATGTACGAGACCATAAAATCTGGTGGTGTTGTATGTGAGCCCCACAGATTTATATATGTTTGTATCATGTATGTGCATTTGAGCGAGGTTCTAGACTTTTTATTTTTATCTTGTAATCCATAATATTATGAAAATCACATTAGTCAATTACTTTGTTAGAAATTTTACATTTAACAAATACAACAATAATGTATAAGTGATACGTTCTTTTAACAATTGATTAGAAATTTTTATCCCAATGGTGGAAAATTAAAAACAAATCAGCGAGCTAACACAATTTATTAATTTTTCACACAAATCATAAGTTAAAATATGAGAATACTTTCTTATTTTCTTCAAAAAAAAAAAAAACTCTTATATTCTTTTTGCGTTTATCTTTTATAATTGTATCCTTTTAGTTTGAATTTTTGTAATTTTGTAAGTTTTTAAAAGGACTCTTGAAGATGTAGGAAGCCCAATATTCAGAGTCTGCTTCGGGCCTAAAAAATAACTCTCGAATTTTGTAATTTTTTTTTGTGAAATATATCTTTTAATTTTTATGGCATAATATTAAGAGGACAACCAAACTATGGTGGCAACCCAAACATCGGAGCCGGCACTGGTCGAAGATGAGAGAGACATTATTATCCCTTCATCTCCCTTGCCCTTGGTTGAGAGCGAGGCAATTGAGCGAGCTCTAAAAGGAGGTGAGGCCGTGCTTTATGGCAAGAAGGGATCCATCTGAGAGGTGGAGCCAGACAAGGAATTGGTGAAGGTTCCATATGCAACGTAGCTAAAAAGGTTAAGGGCTAGAAAGACGTTGAAGGGACGATTTTGGTTTTCTAATCTTTTGCAATTTTTTTAGAGCGCAAAGAAGATGTGGGAGTATTCGCATGAGAAAATTGATATTTGAGTCATAGTGAAAGTTTCATATGTGTGGGAGAAATTATGATAGTTTGGTACCCGGCCAATTAGAGAAATTTTATTTCGGTTGTTTTTTTTGTTTTGTTTTCTTCCCAGTGTAATATTTTACTGGAGTATTATTAATGAAACATTTCTTTATTCACCGTTCAAAAAAAAAAAAAAAAAGAATTTATCAACATGATTCTGCAATGAAGAATTATGTAATCTTGAAAGAGAAACCTAATGTATGTACCTGTTTCTGTACCCTTTTGTACAACAACTATGTCCACCCCATATGCGGTAAAGCCTTGGGCCAAACCCATTGCTCAAAAGTCCATCCCCATCATTAGACCTTAGCCTAGACTCTACATCAAATCTTTTACCGGTTTGGGTTTCATTAGCATAGGTGTTCCGCTAAGGTAGTTTTTTGGTTTTTTACGGTTTTTTATGTGATGTATTGTGAGAGAGTGACTACCTCGATTTTAGGAATAAGCTGACTTTTTGACTTTTTTTAGTTAGCGAAATAGGGCCAGTCTTCCACAGTACAGTAAATCGTTTTGCAAGTATGATAATGAAGATACTAGGAGAAGGAAAAAAAGAAAGGATGGAAAGACAAACTTCTAAAATTCTTATCAATAAGGTATTTCTAATTTCTAAAAGCTATTGAATTCTTTGTTACTCAAATAATTCATATATTCAATACTAAGCTGAGTTTTCGCTATTGGTTAATTGGTATTTTTGGTGAACTTATTTTTTCACTGTTCTCAAAACAAAATGGACTAAATGATACTCTCTTCGTCCATTTTTAAGTGTGTTACCTCATAATTTCTATTTATTTTCTCTCACATCAATTTTTACAACTTTTACATCTACTTTCCACTACTTATCCTTATTAATATAATAATATCCATTAACTTTTCAAAAATAAATCTACTTTTAAGGGCAAAATAGGAAATGTACCCACTAACTTTTCAAAATACACACTTATTAAGGGACAATCAAAAATGAAAAGTTAGACACTATAAAAAGGACAGATGGAGTATTTTTAATGAAAACGAGTGTACTTTGACATTAGGCTGGAGATAAAAATTATGAACTCAGCTTTCAATATGCCACTTATTAATCCATCGCTTAGAGAATAAATGATTAGGAACTGCCGAGGACTTAGGCATATTCTAGACTAATGATCTTTATAGGCCCGTATAACTATAATACTATGTCTGAACTCTTGATGTGATTCTGTGCCTTGGTTTAGTTTTATGAATTTTCGATGCATAAAAGTACAAAAAAATAAATAAATTGATAGAGAGGTGGGTAATTGACACGCCCTTTAAAATCGCGTCCGATGACTTCATCTACTTTTGCTTACGTGTCCAACAGCAACTGGATAATTAAAAATTCGTAGTTGGAAAGTAACGTTAGAATCAATTATCCATACTCTCTCTCACACAGGAGTAATGGAAAAGGAAGGAAACTTCCCAGGGTATGTTTCAGGCACACCATAAGTCGTGCTGAAACCATCAAAATTCCAAATCATGATATCACCTCCATGACTCCATCTGATATGGTTGGGCCGTGGGTCCCCTTCACAAGCTTTGTAATTGTGGGACTTTTTATTTATTTATTTATCATTCGATATGCATCAGATCAGTGAGGGGTTAACATGAGAGTTAGTGAGTTAGTCTTGGGAGGAGTCTAGAGGCTATCCATAGTCCTAAACCCCAAATGTCTCTGTCGAGACTCGAACTCTGATCTTCCTTGTAGGAAAACTAGGAGATAACCGCTAAGCTATAAGCCATTGGTTAATTGTGGAACCTTAGGTAAACGAGTTCTATTTCCTGGGATGAAAGAGTCTAAGGTCCCGTTCCACTAAGGGTGTTTTGTAATTGTGGGACCTTAGGCAAACGAGTTCTATTTCAGGTGTTTTCTACTCCAACTGATAGGGTGTTTTGTGTTCACGTCTTTTTATGTTATGTATTGTGAGATGAAGAAAAAATTAGTTTTTGGAAAAACTAAGTACTTAGTGGAACGGCAGCTAGGATTAGTTGGGTCGGTTAGTAGGTTTAGTACCTACACAATTGACGGGACTAAAGTAATTTATTGCAAATCTCAATCTCAACGTGAATGATTTGTCTTTGACCACACCGGGCAGGGGATTAGCTAGATGAGGTGCTTATCAGTTGTACCAGACTTCCTAACATGTCAAACCCCCAAAAAAAAAAAAAACGTAATAATATCAAAAGGAAAAGTTAAACCTAAGGGCAAAAAATTCAATGTAATTATTTGTAATGCTCTCTCACATGATGTGTGTCTCATATATGTGTAGATCCCACCTCATGTGAAGGCATCACAAACCACCGTTACATTGAAAATTTTCTCGTAACCCAAATTTGCCCCTCAAAATCCTCTATCTTCTAGTGTTGTCAATGCATTTTCGGATGTTAGGTCAAGTAGAAATCTAAGGAGATGTGGATATGGAGGTACTTTTTTTTTATTTTTTTTTATCATATATGGAGGTACTTTTGGATAAAGAGAATTTGAACTTCAAATTTTTGCGTCTTGTGACATATACAACATTTTTTGGAATTATAGATATAAAAAATTAATTACTCATTAATTATATAAAGAGATTAGTAATACTGGGAAGCTTCATGAGCTAAACGTCTCACGTGGATTAATTCCTATAATCGGTATTCTTCTTCAGACTCCAAAAATATTTTTTATTAGGTATGATGCATGTTTATTTAATTTGAGAGGAGTGAGTATTAAATTCGAGAGTAGTCATCTTGACATAGTATCCCAACATCCTTCGATATTTACTAATGTTTTCGGGGCTTCTCACCTAAAATCCATGTAAATAAACGGTATTAATTTTTTTTTTTTTTTGAACAGCGAGGTATTAAAAAATATTGAGGTACCACATGTCGGTGGCTTAAGAAGACCCGATAAAGAAAAGAATTAAGCCTAGCCGAGGCGTAATAGGATATGTATTTCATATATGTGTAGATTCCATCTCATGTGAAGGCATTACAAACCACCATTACATTGAAAATTTTATCGTAAGCCAAATTTGCCCCTCGAAATCCTCTATCTACTAGTGCTTTCGATGCATTTTCGGATGTTAGATCGAGTGGAAATCTAAGGAGATTTGCATATGGAGGTACTTTTGGATAATGAGAATTTGAACTTCAAATTTTAAATTATTTAAAGAAATTAGTAATACTGAGAAGTTTCATAAGATAAACGTATACGTCTCAAGTGGATTAATTCCTATAATCGGTATTCTTCTTCAAACTCCAAAAATATTTTTTATTAGGTATGATGCATGTTTATTTAATTTGAGAGGAGTGAGTTTTAAATTCAAGAGTAGTCGTCTTGACATGGTGTCCCAACATCCTTCGATATTACTTATGTTTTCAAGGCTCCGTACACGTACAGCCTTATACCTAGAATCCATTTACATATACGGTATTAAAAGATATTGAGGTACCACATGTCGGTGGCTTAAAAAGACCCAATAAATAAAAGAATTAACCCTAGCCGAGGCGTAATAGGATGGGTAAAATACGGGCCGGTCCTCTTTCAGAGGTCTAGTTCCCACGCACTCCACCAAACAATTTTAAAAGCAAAGCACCATTAAGTCCACCCAATGTGCACGGGAACATGAAACACGGCAGATTCAACGGAAACTCAAGTTTGTTGGAAAAACTTCAACCTAAGGGTACCCTAAACTTAAACCCTAGGGTATTCTAATGGAAGTGCCTAGATCCTAGAGTATCCTAATGAAAGTGCCTAAAACCCTAGGGTACCCTATGAAAGTGTCTGAACCCCTAAAATCCTATAATAGAAAAGTGCACCATAAACCTAAAACCCCAGGGTATCCTATGAAAGTGCCTAAACCTAAACCCTACCATATGAAAGTGCCTAAATATAAACCCTAGAGTACCCTATGAAAGTGCCTAAAACTCTAGGGTGCCCTTTAAAAGTGTCTAAATCACTAAAATCCTATAATAGAAAAGTGCACCCTAAACCTAAACCTTAGGGTACCCTATGAAAGTGTCTAAATATAAACTCTAGGGTACCCTCTGAAAGTACCTAAATCACTAAAACTCTATAATAGAAAAGTGCACCATAAACCTAAACCTAAACCTTAGGGTACCCTATTGAAGTGTCTAAATATAAACTCTAGGGTACCCTATGAAAGTGCCTAAAATCCTAGGGTACCCTATGAAAGTGTCTAAATATAAACTCTAGGGTACCCTATGAAAGTGTCTAAATATAAACTCTAGGGTACCCTATGAAAGTGCCTAAAATCCTAGGATACCCTATGAAAGTGCCTAAACCACCAAAACCGTATATAGGAAAGTGCACCCTAAACCTAAACCCCAAAAAAAAGTGATTGACCTTAATAGTAATTAAAAAGAGTAATTGACCTTAATAGTAATAAATATTTATTTTTTGGACCGGCCCGTAATAAAACCTAATAGAATGGAGCACAAATGGGCTTGAGCTATGAGGCAAGGCCCATGGGCCCAAACCGAAGTTTCATGCGGTATGAATGTTTTTTTTTTGGTACAACGGTATGAATGTATGATGCAGGTTGGTGCTCAGAAAGTTACCAAAACTTAAAATTCATATAGCAGTTTGATTAGTTAGAGCCTCTCCAACCGTCTCTCGATCTCTCTCGCTCAAAGCAGGGATGGAGTTAGAGGGGAGCCAGTAGGGGTGGTCGCATCTGTAAGAAAAAAAGAATCTGTAGTGTTATATAGAAAAATAATAATTTTGCTATGAATTATAATTTTGCTATGAAATTTCTGATTCCGTCCCTGGCTCAAAGGTTGTTTAGGTTGAAAGGAATAAAAAGAGGTCAATTTCCTCTGTGAAGGGTCACTACCCATTTGGTGACCTCCTAAATCATAAAATTCAAGTAATGAGGAATAAGGCCACTTCTTCTGACATACGAAACAAACATGGAATCTGAAAAAAGATAAAGAAAGAAAGAACAATGCTAATTAACATCATCTTCTTGTTTCTTGGTAAAAGTCAATACACAAAAGTCAATACGTAAACAAACAAGGAATCTGATGTCCGGTGCTTTGGTCCTTTAAAACTTTCTACGTAAATTATTTATAAAGATTATTTTTTTTGTTGTTTTTGTTTTTTTGCTCTTCAAAAAAATTAACAAAACATAATTTAAACCCCCCCAAAAAAAAAACACAAAACAGTAGTGTTCCCAACTAAAATGTTAAAATAGCATTAAAAGATAACAAAATTCGATAGACATTTATCCTTTCAATAATTGGACAGTGCTGATTATGAACCTCTAAGCTTTTTTAGTTTTTTTCACATAAGCCAGTAAGGAATGAAGTTCTTATGAACATAAGAAAAAAATGCAGTATTAAGGTAAATAAGCTAGCCAATGGAAATCTGTCCATAGACAAAGCCTAGTTGAAAAAGTGTTATTAGCCCACATAAAAGCCTTCCTTTAGAGCAAGTTTCCAATAGTTTTTGCAAAATGACTTGAGCCATTGCTAGAAGAGTGAGATCATTCATAAACATCAAATACTTTTACAAACCATAATCAAAGAAAAACATCCCAGTAATGACAACTAAAAATCTTATTTAAATAAAAATCATATTTAAAGCTCAACCTAGCAAGACAGATTAATCTCTCTTTTATCAAAAGAATAAAACGAGTGAATAGGATTCAAACAGCCATACAAAGAAACAACTTTTATGAACTTTTAGGAATTATTAAGTGATGTCCCCACCAAATTTAGGGGGTGCATTTATGAATTTTTAGAAATTTTCAATATAATAGTAGTAAAAACAATTTCTCCATGGGGTCGGCTGACCTCACTCTCCACAAGGTGGAGTCGCCAGCTATGAATAGTGACATTATGTAAGAAATATATCATTATTGGTGCTATGCCGTAATTAAATTTCTATTCTATTTTTAACGTACTAATTAACATTCTCTAGTACTAGTGGTTATTCTTTTAGCTAGGCAAGGAGACATTAATAATGTGCTATTATAGAAAAAATGATTACTCATTTTGTATAAATCTAGCATTTCTACGATGGCACAGCTCCGGTGGCTCTAGTCGCATCAAACCCTAGCTTGGTTCAACGATATCCCCCGTTGTCACATGCCTTACTTTCCCTTGTTTTTGTCTGACATTGATCAAATTTTACAGTTGCTGATCTTGTAAATGCAGCAGCATTATGATGTGTATACTTTAATGGTCATTATTATTCCTATAAGTTATGGCAAATTTGGTATTGTCACCTCAATATTGTGCTTAAAATTCCCCTTGGGCTTCAGAGAAAAATAGCCGAAGAAATCCGAGTGGTGCTCCATGCCCCATCGGAGATTATCTTCTAGTGATTTGATCCTTCTCTGTTGAATTATCGGAAGGGTTGTGTTTTATTATGGGCCCTTCTTGGTCTACTTTTTTTTTCAACTGAAATAATAGTCGGTTTTTAGAGGTCATCGTTAGCACTAACCATGCAAAATTTAAGTTGTGGGTGTTTCCGAGAAATCATTTTTGCAGCTTTTGGGATTCTAGCTTTTCGAAATCAGTATGGAGTATTAACTAAAAATTCTAGATAACAGATTCTTAGATTCCAAATATTTTAAAAGGAATGAAAATTTGAAATCCCAAAAAGCTAGGTTTATATAT